>VZDJ01000029.1:737249-860664 GCA_008694505.1 Cyanoderma ruficeps | reverse complement strand
GTGAAACAGTTCCTGCCGTGGAGGAGTGGTGAAAGAGCATTCCCCCCGTGCACAGTGAGGGCTGCCCAACGAACAAAGCACGTCACATCTTCTGGAGGAAATTACTACAGCTGATAAAAGCTCTTTGAGCAGCAAAAGCAAGGTAAGAGAGATGTCACTACCACAAGCAGCAAGAGATCTTTCAAAGCACTGAAGTGAGAGGAATGAGTTAATTTTGATCTCAGATCATCTGGTAAGTCACATCATCAGCATCTAGGGAAGGCAGGACATGGCACTTTTATATTAAAAAGGGGGAAACTTCTCTAGGGTTGAAGCAACAAGGATCTGGAGTGGCATCCCGGGGAGGGTCAAATCAGAAACCTCCAGGACAAGGGACTGCAAAACACAGGGCTTGTATTAACAAAAAGCTTTCTTTGGTGACCCAAAACATCTTAATGAGTTCCCTGTCTGTTTGCATGCAATGTTGGCATCACAGAACAGATTTGGGAGGATCAGGCATTTCCTGGAAAGGGGAGATTCACTTACCAGGCAGTGTTAGTATTGGAAAACGACTGGCTACAAGGCTTCCACACCATGAGCACTGACGAGGAAATATTTACTGACGTGCTTTTTTCCTGCACTAACACACAGCTTTAAAATATTTGTCTTCCACCAGGCTTTTGTTCCAACTTAATTACCAAATAGTTTTTCAGCCTGCAGTGTATTTAGAGCCTAACCCCAAAAGAAAAGGTCTTCTGTTTCTTTCCCATCTTAATAGAAAAATAGAGAAAAAATATATCTGCTGCTGTGTTGTTATCAGGAAAATATATATATTCATTATGTATTTACTGTCCACTGTCCTGTTCAATTTTGCATTTCAGCTTTTCTTTGCTTTTCAGGGAATGTCTGAGATTCAGAGATCTTGGAATAGTGAATCAGGACAGGGAAGCATTTCAGTACACAAATTCACCCAGCTGAAAGCGGTGCCAAGATTACAGATTGAGCCAGAGGGCTGGAACAGTCAGCGTTCTCCAACTGCAAGGGCTTGAAAAAGACTTCTCTATTAATTGCAGATAAGTACATTATGCTTGGAACCACACTGGGCTGTCCACCAGGCAGGTTACTGAATAACTGGCAAGATAAATGAACCACAAACCTCCCATCATTCAAAGCTTTGCCCATTCATAAAAGCAAGCCCAACATTTTTTAATATCTTCCTGTGCAAAAACAATTTACTGTTAACTGAAGACTAGGGGCTTTGCTGAAAACCAACAATGAAACCGGTGTATTGCTGTGCTGTGCACCAGCATTCCACAGTAACGCGAGCTTATTAATTCTAGCCTACCAAGCTCCTCGAATTTGCAGAAAACCACTGCCTGAAAATGCTATTATTTTCCTGAAATCAGCATCTGTTGTTTTCAGTGTGAGCTGTTCACTGTCAAAAGCAGCATCTGAGCAACCCTGCTCTCTGTTTCTGTGAGAATCGCCGCCTCCACAATAACATTTGTTCCCTCCCAGTGCCAGAGCAACTGTGGCAGTGAGAGGTCAATACCCTGCCTAACATCTCATCCCATTACCTGTGAATCATGCGAGGAGGTGCAAATTACAGCTGGCCCCTCACTTGTGCTTGACTAAACACAGCCTCCTGAAAGCAAATTTTGGTGGGCTGGGAGCAGCAAGCTCGACACGCCTTGCTGCAGTTGCCTCTTGCTTATCTCCACGGGTAATTAATAGCATCTCCCTTGAGTGATGGGTTCTTGATGGGCTGGGAGGATGTGCTCTTGAACACTGCACAGCAGCTGAGATTTAATTACAGGGCCAGACTGCTACTTCCACAGCCCTGGTACTCATGTGGGGGACTGGGGACAGAGGAAGGTGGGTGACAGAAAGCTGCTTGGGCTCCTGTTGCCCGTTCCCACCATCCCACTGAAACACTGACTTCCCATGCTGCAGTCCTTCTCTCCTGCAAAATGGGCAAGAAACAGGGGCTCATGATGATTTCAGAAAGGCTTTTAAGCCATGAAAGTGCCCATGGAAAGCGCTGCTGGAAACCTTTACGCTCAGAATCTTTGGAAATCAGACCCAGGCAGACACACAATTGCCCCCTGAGAAGCACATGAAACACGAATGGCTCCAGCCTTCTGGTGAGAGACAATCATCCAGGACATCCACAGGTAAAAGCTGTTCATTACAAATTTCAGTGGTGAGTGCCCAAACCCTCCTGTGACAGAGGCCTATGAACAAGCATGCATGACAGACAGAGAGAACAGGACTGGAATTCAATTTTCATGGGGGCAATATGAAGTTAAAGTTTTCTGGAAGCTCTTCCTTATAAAATAAAATTTAAAAATAAAAGAAAAAAGAAGCAACATGGAATGGAAAAAAAATAAAAAGAAAAACAAAAACAAACAAAACACCCTGGAAAGACAAGAGCTCTGTGCTAACTGCAAATATTTACCACTAGCAAGAGACTTTTCCATGCTGATTACACTAGCAATGACCATCATATTAGCACAGCAAAATGTCAGAATTATTATTACTTTATTTAATTATGTAACTACTGCAAATGTGGAGGGAAAACTTAATACTGCCTAAAAGGAATATATAGGTTCTGTGATGAGATCACAAACATTCTACTATGTATTGAGAATATCAGAGATTGTAAAAAAAGGGCTGCTGGGTGGGAAGGCAAGGAGGAGGAAGATGGAACTAAATTAGAATGAGGCTAAATTATATTAATTAAAGTTGGAAAATAATTTTGGAGCTGTAATACCTCCTCATATTAACAGTTTTCAGGGTTACTATTTTGCCCAGCCTCACACAGCACTGATGAAAGGAAAGTGGCTATTAAATAAAAAAGGCAAAGGAACCCCATTCAACACTTGGTCAGAGTGTAGGGAAAATGACAGGAAACATCCTTGGAGTCATGCCCAGCAACAGAAGAGCTGAAAGGGAGGCAGACATGGCCTCACATGAACATCCACCTGCTTGGCTCTGTTCTGTGAGCGCTGCTGGGAGTGTTCTCCACAAGATGACGCTTGTGTAGGCAGCAGCCACTCACCCCACAGCAGCATTATGAGATGCTCTGCACATTCAGTACCCTCTGTTCCTAGGGTTGTCAAGAGAGAAAGGAACAACAACAAAAAAAACCTCCCAGAATTTGGCCCTGAACAACCGTATATTAAAAAGTAAACAGATTGTTTTGACAGGGGTTCTATAATCCAGCAGTAGATAAAAAGCTTGATTCCGTTTCCAGTTGCACAAAAATGATTTTTTTTGGTGTTTGTGGAGTAACAAGAGTCTTAAGCTCACAGACTCAAACACAGGATTCAGCCCAGAATCCATAGGAGTTTTATCGAAGGAAGAGGAAAGGAGGGGGGGAATCATGACCAAGAAGGAGTCATATTCACACTTTGAAGATGCTATGTGAAAATGAAAGAAAATTCATGAAGAAAAGACAAACTATAGACAAGAGAGAGAGAGAGTTGACCAACAATTCTGCATCAAAATGCCCCCTCTGCATGCCAAGAGAATAATTTGCCTGAAATCCCTTTAGTTTACTGTGCTAGAAAGAAAATCACCACAATGCTTTGATGTGCACAGGGGATGGACCAGGTGCCAGGATCTGAAACAGCCCTTCTTCAAGCACTGTGCTACACTAGAGAGCTGTGTCCTCTCTGGTCCCTGAGCAGGTTCCTCCATTCCTCACTGCCTCCTTGAGCTGGTGGCTGGACTTGTACCTGAAACACTCAGCAAAAAAGACAGGCAAAACCACAGCAAGGTGCAAAGTCATGCAAAGAACCCAAATATGGATATAGTCCAAAAATAACATTTAATCTAAAAGGTGATTTTTTTTCCTCTTGAATGGAAGACTAGACATACGTGTCACAAGCACTTTCACTGCCCGTAACACCCATCCTTAACAGAGAGCCCTGTTGGGTTCATGCCTTGTATTGTCACTGAAGGATCCAAGTAAGATCTCAGCTCTTGTCTTCCCCAGAAGCTCAATAATTATCTTGTGATTGATTTTTACATGCACTGAGTTCCCTGACAGTAGATCAGGAAACCTGCAAGCAGCTCAGAGTGGTTTCTCCTGCATGAAGCCACATCAATCATTATTACAAGAATGACTGAACCAGTTGGGTCACATGAAGTGCAGCAAACTTCTGCTAATTCCTTGGAACAGACCCATGAACCCAACATAAACAGTTGCTTCTTCCTTAATGCTGAGCTGAGCTTTGCAGCTCCTCTCCCTGTTGCCTAAACAGAGTGGGCAAGGGACTGCCAAGGTGCTCAGCACAGCTTAAGTCAAACCCTTTTCTTCAAAATTTAAAAGGACCTTCACTGATCCTCAGAGCTGAGCCCTGAAGATGACCACCAGCGACTGGCCACAGACTGGGTGTGACACCATTCCCCACCACTCTGGTCCCAGAGATCCGGCCAGTTTTTCAAGCAGCAAACAATGCACCTGTCAAAGCCATGAGCAGCCAGGAGAATTCCATGTGACATGGTGTCAAAGGTTTTACTAAAGTCTAGGTAAATAACATCCACAAATTGAGCTGCAGAAGTCAACCCTCTGCTTTTTTGGCCAACTCTCCCATTCACAGTTTCATTGTGATTATACATTTCACTGTATTTATAGACTAAAGCTGTCATTTCTTTGTAAAAATGAATTAAACACCTGCTTTATTTCAGTGCACATACAACTCCCAATAACACAATGACCCAGAAGAATCAGAAGTATCTTAGCCATTAGTTACCCTTGTTTTGCTGTATCTCACACTTCAGAATCACCTAGGTCTTCATCATCCAAGGCTTGGGATTTTTTAAAACAGATTACATATGTTGTTTGTCATACCAAACTAAAAACAGAGAAAAAAAATACTGACGTGAAAGAACTAAGCAATATGACTCATGACAGATACCAGATGAAGCCTTATCACACTGGTTTAGCACTGATGTAAACCCACTGACAGCTGTAGAGACTCTCCTGATCCATATTTATGTCAGCAATATCCAGACAGAATGGAACATATGCAGTTTTTGAGCTGAAATCTTCAGGCAGCCTCCTCCCAGCTGCCTTTAACTAGTTGCAGAATTAAGCGTTGCCAGACATGGTGCACGGGAAATTCACTCTTCTGGAGGTGTGCTAAACACTAAGGAAAGATTACAAGCTTCTAAATGGCTTGAAGGTGCATTTAAGGGCTTGTTCCTATCTATCAAAATACTCGGGTAGGCCTCTGCCTCTGCTTGTAGGTTCACACAAACACTAACACACCTAAGCAAATTTACTTTCAGAACTAGTTCTAATAAAGCCAATAGTGCGCTCAAGTTCCCAGCAGTGCTCTCATTTACAGGATCACAAGTTTCAAGAGCCTTTTAATTTTTTAACGGAGGGGGATGAAAATCAAGGAAAGCAGATTTCCCTAGAGCTGCTTACCTTAGCCTTGGAATTGAACATGGAAACAGAGAAAAACCAGTAAAAGATACAGGGTCAAAAGCTGACCGTCAATGCTTGCTGATCACTTGCTGAAATCACCCAAGCACACCAAGGTCGACTGTTCATGCTGAGAAACAACCATGTATCAGGAGAAGACAACTATTTTTGCCACTTTTTTCTGGATGAACGACCAGGTCCTGAAAGAGGGTCTCCAAAAAACAGTCGCTAACAAAGACACAACATGCAAACCTTCCTCTGCAGAAACCGGTCATTAACTCTGCAGGGCTGATTAACAGTCTCATCACCATCACCCAGAGCAAAGAAATGTACATCCAACATCTACTTTTTCAGAAACAGCAGAGTTTGAGGGCTCTGCATGGGACATATGCACAGGCTTTGCTTTGCTGTCAGCTTTTCGCTGCTGCACCTGGCAGAGGCAGGAGAAAAGGAACACAAATCCACATCACCACTTCTCCAGCAAGCTCTTGGCATAAGACCTACCTGGGCTGCTAATCAACTTGCCATCTGGCCAAGCAGGACCTAAGAAACAATGCAGAGATAAAGTGGTAGTAGATGTTCTCAAACTCATGTGCAAATTGTTGAAGTTTGCATCCTCTTGTTTGGATAACCAGCTACTTTTCTTACTTCCTTCACAGTCCTTAGTAAGTTGGGCCCTTGCACTTCAGCAGAATCCCCCATGGACATCCTTATAAATCCTCCAAGGGATGAGCCCAGGGCAGGGCCATCTTCCCATTCAGTATGGAGTAACTGGAAAATCTCCTTTTGCATGAACATTGTGGGTAGAATGGAAATCTGAAAGTTCTATCTTTAATAAGTATCAAAGGCCCCCACAGACGTTCAAGGCTACCAATCCTGGCTACATAACAGGAACACTCTCCAGCTGTAATGCACTGACCAGGAAACTTAAACCCCATTGCTGACAGTGGTGGACTCTGAGGCACTGGGGATTGACCAAACAGTCCAGAGGAAACACAGAAAAATTATGCATAACTCATAGATCACTTAATCTACTTGAAATGCCAGTTTGTGATCCAGCATCACTTAGCTGCCTTTAAAAGACAAGCTGTGTAGGATCTGAAGGTGATGTCCTCCCATGCCTACAGGTGGGTTGTGCACACACAGCACCTGACACTGTCTCTGCACACAGAAAATTTAGAGGCTGCTTTCTCACATGTGCACAGGCACACGTGTCCTACCAACAGCTTGCAGACCTGCTTTCTTGTGCTTGCTCGTAGTTTATCTCTTTCACCTTCAGAGCCTGCAGCTAATGAGTAGTGCCACTCTATCATAGAGAAACTCTCCTGTGGGGCATTAAAATCACCCACGGGCAGTCTCTCAACAGCTTCCTGTTGGGTCTGAAACCACTGCAGATGTCTGAAGACATGAGGCTTGATTCCAGATTCATTCACACTGGATTTACTCTATTTAAATTAAGTTTACTGATGTTGATGAAGTGTTGTTCCAGATTCATGTGGTGCACAAAGTGAAGCTTTTCAGGTAGTGATTCATACTGAGTGAGTCCACTTAGCTATGAAAACAATCTATTTTAAATTGCTAATTTCCATGACAAATTCAAAGCTGTTCATGGTACCACATCTAGGCTGAAGAATCATCAACTGTCTTAGGCATAATAGCAGAAGCCTCTTTTTAAGAGCCATCTTCCTTAGACTGGCATGGCAGGACGCCAGGAGAGAGCCTCACCCATGAGAGGCTGCCTCCATTATGAGAGGTTTGAAATGAAAGACTTTTCACTGTAAAGGTTTGAACTCTTTGTGACTGACCATAAGCAATGTCCTTCATCTTCTGCAGCTGCAGAATGCCCCCTCAGGATTGAGGTGCTGCCAGGGAATTCAGCAAGCTGGACTACAAAGGTCAGATGCTCAGCTGGCATAAATCACAGCTCAGCTAACCTTCATGGAAGTACAGGTGAAGATCTTGTTGGAGGAGATGTCTTTAGCGTTGCAAAGAGAGGTGCCCAGGAAGAGGAATGTCAGCTGGCTAAAAGCAAATTTCTTCCACTGAAGTCACTGCCATATGCCTCAGCTGCTAATGGCAGACAGCGACTGGCACGGACATGCTCTGCTTTCAGAAAGGAGTTTTGTTTGAGGCCACCTCTTGCTGAGTGGCAGTCAGTAATTTACTTCCTCCAGCTTCTGGGGTGGCAGAAGAAGTGCAGCAGAGCAGTAAATGAACACACATGCAAGTTTATATGATTCATTTGCTTGAGGAGAGTGCAAACAGACCTAATAAGAGGGCAAAAGCCACCCTTAACCGAGCACAGCTCTACCTGATTTCTGCAGGGTCCTTCAGGATCCCTGCCTGTCTCTGTGCTGCCACCAACATCACTGCCTTCAGCCCTGTCCCTGGGTCACCCTCCCCTCACTTGCACCTGGCTGTGAACAAGGAGGCAGATCCACAGGAGATGCCTTTGAGCTCCCGTATTAGTTTGCAGGCACAAAGGTAAATTCAAACCAATGGCACTGTTTCCACAAGACACCACCCCTCCTGTTAAAGAATCCTGCTTTAAAATACCACTGCAAACTAGTGGTGTTAGGCCAGGAATTCTGTGGAGCCAGCTAGCAAAGCCTGAGATTTTAATAGTGGGTGTCAGGGGACTTTCTGAAAATCACCTCTTTTGAACACGTCAAACTGAGCACCCAGAATTTAAAGCACTTAATATTTATCAGCCACTTTAAAATGCTGGCCCTTGATTATGAAGGAGTACAGCTGTACAAGAAGAGACAGAAGCTCCTCATGGGAATGATTTGATCTTCAGATTAAAAAGGGAAGAGCCCAGCAATATTTACTTATTTGGCTTTATACAAAGTTAAGGGGGGAAAAGAAAGAGGCTGTGGCTAGAAGCAGCAAAGAATAAACTTCTCATTAGTGGGTTGTGCCAGATTCTTCATCTAAAAATAGTCTGTTCAGCAGCTTTTGAAAAAATTCCAACGTCTTTAATTGAGATGCCACACTATATGTAAAAAGCACAATCAGGAATATTGTGCCTCTCTCCTGCAATAGCCATATTTCACGTGCTGCTTGCTGAATCTGACCTAGGAGTAAAACTACTTTACAATATCAGAACTAATGGGCTAAGCTGAGCACAGAATTAAGGGGTTTCTGCCACCCCCTTCTTTTCTGGGAATGTCTCAATAAAAAATAGAATTGGCACCAGTTATATTAATTTACACAATTAAAGAAGGAATAAGGCAATAGACATAGAAGATGATAAAACAAGAATCTTACAAGAGCATATGGCAGTGATTTATTAAATCCAGCTTTGTACCTATAAAATCCAAATGAAGAAACCTCCCATTTCTTTCCTAGAGCTACTCCAGTGGACAGTAACACAGAACTTCTTCAGCTCTTAGAGGTGAAAATTGCTGCAGGAGCTGGTTGTTTCTCTGTTAAAGTCATTTGTAAATGATGATTTCATTTGTGGGCACAGAGGTTGATGCTGTAAAATAAATAAAAATGCTCTTTAACTGCACCTTTCTGAGGGCATTAATAGTTTGTATCTCCAATGTCTCATCCATTCAAGAAAAAACTGCAGGTCATGTTTCAGCTGAGCCATCTTCTGCTGACATTTCCCAGCTGAAGGCTCTAATGGACCAAGTGGAGGGAATTTTCATATATTTGTTGTCAGAGTGGGCTTTTGTATAGAGGATTTTGGGATGCCACATAAATATTGCAGGTTCTTACTGATTTGTAGCACAGGAACAATTCATGCAGAAAGCAAAGCAAGTCCCTTTACACCAATAAAGCCTGGCATTGTTTCTTAGCTGGATTAAAGTGGAGTCACTCAAAAGAGGAAAAGCTATTTCGTTCTTTACTGATAAAAACAGCTTAAGGAAATTATCTGTTTTATCGTGCACCCACACCAGCTTGAATCTCTAGCAACTCTGTCAACATGCATTCAGGATCTCTCTGCACACCCCAGTTAGTGGTGTGTCTGACAGGGACACACACCTCTGTGGCTCTGAGGAGAGGCACTGCCTGATGCACCCTCTCAGAGTTAGGATACTCTCCATGGTCATTTCTGCTACAGTGACCATTTCCCAGCCTTTATTTTCCCAGTAGTCCTGTGAATTACTAACTAAGAGTATTCTGTTAGGTTAATGAACAAGGGACATTATTAGTTGATGGACTGGTAGCTTTACTACTCCTTTAACAGAGGAACTTCGTAAAAGGATTCCTCTCCTGTATCCCTTGCCCATGAGGTTTCCTGTAAGAAATGGCAGTATGGCCCACTACAAACATACATCAGCCATGTTAGCATTTCATAATCAAATTAATCACTTCTTAGAACAACTAAAACAGCTTCACAAGAGTATTTGCATTCTCAGTAAAACCTGAGCAACTTCAGATGTCTGGAGCTTATGTGATTTTGTAGGCATTCCTCAGGTGACTTGGATCATCAGGCTTTATCATGAGGAGGGAAAAAAATCTATTTTCTTTTGTAAATTCTAACAACAAGGGTGGCCTGGGACAAGTGACAGTTGAAAGGAAATGGGGGAAGGGGATATAAGAAAACATTTGATAAACAACCCAAATACATTTGTGCAATTATTGAGCTTCAGGAATGTCTTCTGTGTCTTCTGAGGAAATCAGATTTACCCTTTTGCAATACAGCAGTGCTAAAGCTATCCTGCTACACACCACACCAGGTGAAGCACTATGCACAGGAGAGGAGGTGGGGATGTACCAAAGGCAAGGACATGTAACATCCCACAGCAACAAAGCATTTGGTAAACATTTGTAGAAGTGCTTTGTTGTGTGGACAGGATTGACCAGGATGGGGTTTACAATGCCAGGCTGATTTCTGGCACGGCACCAAGCTGCACATCTCCCAGTCCTGTTCAATCTGGATCTTTATTAGGCCGTAGATGTACTGTAATTAGCAATTATACAAGATACTATCTGGTTAAATCCCCCAGCCCCTGTTTTCTGTGTTTGCCACATTCTTGATGTTTCTTCTGCCCAAATGAGCATCCTTTTTGGTGACCACCCAAATGGGGTTGATGTCCAGCTTGTTGCTTGGAGACCTGGGACTGACTCTCTACACCATCCCTGCTCTGCCTGTGCTCAGGCCCCCTCATTCCACTGCACAAGAGATACTCACAGCGCTGCAACATCTGCCTCAGCTTGGGTGGGGACGATCAGTTTAACTAAAGCACAGTTAAACATTGAGATTCTTTGTCAAATTAGCTGCAAAGGGAAAAAACCCAAACATTTCCTCCTTGCTTATACAGAGATACGACCACAGAGCAAGATTTTACTATGGAAACACTGATGGAAATTTCAAGACCCCTTGAAACAATCACCACCCATAACTAGGGATAGTTGGAGGGTAAAATTAATTATTCTCTAAGTGTCACACAATTTTTTTTTTTAAAGTCTCCAGGACTGAACGTGCTGAAACCAAAATTTTTATGAGAACATAGAGCCTTTCATATCAGAGACTGAACCATTCCCCACCATGTAATTAACACACATTGCAAGAGTCACCAGGCACAGGGAGGCCACCACAGCATGTTGCTGACCCTCTCTAGCACAGCTATTGGCAGTCCCATCTTGGAACAGGTTCTGCACTGTTTTTTTGGGTTTTTTTTTTGCAGGGAAGAGATGCCAAAACTGTTCTAGCCTGAGTTTGAACATACGTGAAAATAAATTCAGTATTAAAAAAAAACAACCCAACCTAAAAAACCCCCACCACCCAATAAAACCCCAAGAATTAAGCTGCCAAACACATGCCCACCTTACTGGGCAAGATGTACATCAGATATATTTTAGGATGCTGGCAGAATTTCAGGGTCAAAGTGTATCCCTTTTGCAATTTAGTTGGATATGTTTCAGCAACCATTAAAGCAGAGAGGCAGGTACACACTTTCTTAAAGTCAAGCACTCTGGAAGACTCTGATATTTATTAAAAACACACCCCATTGTAAATTCTCCTTGCTACAACTTTCGGTGTGTGCTGGTAAGAGGAAGAATAAGCAATAACAGACAATGGGCAAAGCATTTTGGATAAGTGCCAATCAGAGGCTTTACACTGCTGGTATTTTTTCAGTGTTTTAATACAACTGATGTCTACTGACCTTCAGAGACAGCACTCCAAGAACACGGTCTCATTCCTCTCATATACCCCATTTAAATACAAACATGCCGAAAGAATTATAATTACAATATTGCAGAATAGTATTTTCAGAAATAACCAGATTTACTATTCTGTTCTGAGGACATGTGTAGAGAAATGAGCTAACTATATACCCACCCATCTGAATGCTGACTATGGGGTTTATGCATCCTGGTTGCAAAAATCATAAATAGAACAGGAAGGTGAATCAGAGGGTACAGCTTTATGACTATAATTTTGCTTCCTTCTTCAGATCAGATGGCTGAGCTAGAAGAATTAAAGCCCATCAGACATCACACCATATGTCTGCTCAAAATGCTCAATACGGATAATACCCTACATATGGTGAACCAAATATTTAAAGGAAGATTTCTTTAGGTTACTCTTTCTTATGCATATAACCATGTTAAGGAGCAGATTTGAAGAACAAATCCCAGTTTAAAGAATTCCTGATTTAAATGCTTAACAATACAGCTTAAAAATTTTATCCTCTTGGGTTGCATTTAACTGGTTTCATTTAACTTCACAGCTCATGTTTGCTTTCACCTGAATTTCAAAAAACTGTTAAGAGCATAAGAAAGAATCACTAGTTTTGCTGTCTCTGTGATTCACTCAGGAGAAAGCACACAGCAAAATCAGATTCGCCAGTAGGCTGAGATTGCCGGTTACTTGACAGGTGGGTTTATTACCAGACATGGCAATTTACAGACACAACCTGACATTTTGAAATGCCTGTTCTCATACTGCTGTAAATTTTTCACTGCAACTTACATTACATATAGGAAACAATTCAGAAAGGTCTAAAAATCACCTGACTCCAGCTGCTTCAATATCCCTTAAATCAAGACTATTTTGTGTTAAGCAAAGCACCAATGAATCTGAAGAGTTGGTATTTTAAGAAGGAGCAGGTTCTCTTATGCCCTATAGAAAGGAGGGAGGGAAGCAGGCTGCAGGCTTTCCTCCGAGCACTCAGTTCCTTCAGGTCTCTGCACAGAAACTATTGCAGGTCTCAGTCACCCTGAAAGTACCAGGGGTGCAATCTCAGCATCAGCACTGATGGTCTCACTAACGGCAGCGGAGCATGATTCCACACCAAGGAATGTGAGAGAGGAACAGGGATGAGAGCTAGAAGTTTCTTGGTGGAAGAACTTAATATACCATTATTTAGGGGTAAAAAAAGGCTGGGGATTCATGACTGAGTCTTTACCTTCTATTGCATCACTCAATCACTATGGACTATTATTTGCATTATATTCATAGTTTACTGACATACCAATACCATCCTTCTGCATTCATCTCCAGTGTCTGCCCTACAAAATACTACCAGGAATTGGTGCAAGAGATGGTGAGCTAAGACTTTTTCATTTTGTAGTTTTGGATCACTGCACACATTGTTTTGTCCTCTCCTGAGGAAAAAGGTGCTCACAAAACATTCTAAGCTGGGGGAGTGGTAAGACAGCTTTTCATTTGCACAGCACCCAGTGAAACAAGGCCTTGATGCTTGGAAGGGTTTGTGAGGCACAGTGAGCACAATTACTACCCAGATGGTAAATTTTATTAGGAGCTTTAGGGGAGCCAGCATCACTTACCTCACTCAGCATAAGCAAACACATTATTGAATACACAAGGAGTATCTGCTATACCCATCACCTGCCTTGGCTCACTGCAAGGCACCTCCTGGCTGTCCCTGGGACAGGGGGAGGCAGAGGAGCTCCCCAGGCTTGAGGAGAGGCTGAAGGACTCCTCTGAACCTTGGGCAATCCTAGACCTGCAGCTCTAATTCCACTACAGGCTCCCATCAAGATCAGTTCACATCTCTTTTTCCCCTCTATAAACCCACAAGAGCATTTCCCTCCTCCCGTGCACTTTCCACTTCACCTACTTCACAACTCTGATTCCTCAGAAAAGGGGAACCCCTCTATGTGACAGTTGTAGCACCACTGAATCCAAGTTGTGACTGATCCCCTGGGTGATACTTTAAAACAAATACCAATACAAATCTTTGCTAACAATTGGCTGACTGAACATCCCCACCCCAGCCAGGTACCAGGAATGTGCTGCAGAAATACCCCAGTACTCCCTAGACTTCTCCAGCAAGGTCAGAGAAGACGAAATAGTCTAAGCAGAAGGCAACAATTTTTATTTCAAGGTAAAAGCCAAGATGCCAAAATTGGCCTTCCTGCCAAATGAAGAAGAGATGCATTTGCACATTTTTCTAAAAGAACACATATGAAGATCTTCAGTGTGCAAAGTCCCAAGGACTGCAAATTATAAGGCATTTTTTTCCTTTTCTTGCTTTCCCTTCATCTGAAAAAAAAGGTCTTTAACACAAGTTCTTTGCAGCAGAGGTCAGTGTGTAAAACACTGCTTTCTGCCGCAGACCCTAGAGTCCCCAGCAAGAAGATCCTAGAAATAAATATGCCTCTGAAAAATCCTCCAGGTTTGATAAAATAACATTTTGACTGAATAGCTATTTTACCTACAGTGTTCTCTCTAACTTCATTCCAACTACAATCAAGTCAAGACACACTGCATCTCCAATTCTTTCTCCTCTTCAGTAACCATCCTAAAGGATTAAAAACAAAAAGACACAGCTTTTTTTTCTTTGGTAGCACACTATTAAATCTGCATTCTCACTTTACAGTACAGTTAGAAGCAATTTTATGAAACTATTTATGATTGTGGAGGGCATAATATGAAAATGATCCATGTCTCCTTTTTCTACTGATTCATAATATGAGAACAGGAGTTCGAGCAATGAAATTACCAGCATGCCAGTGTCAAATAAATGAAAGATGCCACTTCACACAGCACGTGGGCATCTTGTGGAATTTCCTATTGCAAAATGTCCATAATGTCAGGCAGGACTGAATGGAAATGCAATTGCACAGCACAGTTATGAATGGTAAGAGTGCTGCGCATGGAGATGCCATTCCTGCACTGAGATACTCATGTTTTTTCCTGGCTGTGAGGGTAGAATACAGACCTGCAACCCCCATCCATTCCTACAGCAGAATGGCCATGGTGGCATCCTTAGAAAATTTCCCCAGCCTAAGGTGACATCGTTTCATGCATGTGCCATTTTCCTCCTCATCATTTCCAAGGTGTAAAATTGGACTCGTGTGGCCTGATTCCAGAGCTCCTATCTTGGAATGCTAATTACACTGGATAGTACTGATAGCACCACTGTACAGCAAGCAGCGTGCCAGCTGGTAACGAGCAATGGATGTGCAATCAAATCTGGATGAGAGGGAGTTTTGCAAGTTTTTAAACCTCAATATATTTAACAAACAGAAATGCAAGACATAATCTAAGGCATCATTCCCTAATTTCACATGAAAGTAGATGCTCTTGTTTCCCTAGGTACACCCCTGGGTCCTCAGACAGGGAAGATGAGGCCAGGCTGGTATTTGAACAAATACCAAAACAGATTTTGGAGTGGTTTCATGTCCACTGTGTTACAGTGCAGGTCACAGGCACAAGCTGGACACACAGAGTGGCATGTGCTGGTTCAATAGACAAGGCACCAGACTGACAGCATGAAATCAGTGCTTCTAACTCTTTTTGAAATTCTTGAAGTACTTTGCTTTCCCTGAAACGCAGAAAGGAGAAATGATCTAGTTGATTTCCTCTTGTACATTTGATTACAAAGGATGTAATTTACTTCCTTCAGAAATAGCTATGGGGAGTGTTAAAGAGGCTCAAAACTTCAGGACAGAAGCCACAGCACCATCTGGGCTGTGAATTTCGGGACAACAGCCCCCCTGGATGGCAGCTGCAGTGAAATGAAGGATCATTATGGTTGTTGCACAGCTCTTCGCAATTTCTTCTCTACTGCTGATTGCTCAGAAACCCACTGAAGACGAGGTGGCAAGCTGAAGTTTTCACCATGCCCTCTAAAACAGGGGGGACAGGGAGCTTTATGGTCTGTGGTGACAAAACTCAGAATGACAATCAGATACCAGAAAACAGGTGTATCTCCAAAAAAGGGAATCCCTCCATTTTGCTCCAATTTATTGGTATCTAATAGGAACCAGGAAAACAAATGCAACTAGTTCAGGTGAAAATCAAGCACACAAAGCTTTTTTCATTCCTTTAAACAAATAAGATATGTTCAGCTTCCATACCATTTTAGATATTTTAGGAATTTGCACTCTGGAGAAAAAACATAATGAGTTCCTGCAGTATCCAAGCCAATGGGCTTACATTTCACAGGAAAAAAAAATCCCAACAAAACACAACAAATGACAAACCTGATAACAATGCTCACATGGTAATACCTTGATTTTTATATTTTTATGCCTTCTGCTCTCATTGCTCTTTTTTTCTTTTTTTTGTTAACATGTATTTATGCACACTAAAGATTACATAAAAGTCATTTGGCAAAGATAACACACAGTAGGATTTGGGAATGTGAAATCAAATAATCCCATCAGCTTTGTATTTAGTACTCAGCTAGAAAAAGGAACAAGATCTACCACATCCTTTCTTGTTTACCTAGTGTAATTGCTTTTGAGCTTTCTTGCAAGTGGATTTGCTGAGCAACATTGTTTTCCCTCCAGTAAGGTCGGCTTTCATCCCAATCCACAGAGTTCTATGACTACAGACTATAAGAAGGATAGACTAAGATAACCTTAAAGGCCAGTGTCTCTTCTATTTCTTTCCCTCTACAAAACGAAACCCGAGTTTCTGACCACCTTCATAAATCACAAGAGCAACATTTTGCTGAATAAATGCAAAACTGTGAGCCTACAGGCTCACAAGGCACTGTGCTGATGTCCTGCAATTAGGCCTCAGGAGGGTAGGGAGACAGGAGAAGAAAGAAGGAAAAAAAAAAAAAAGGAAGGATCAATGTCTCAAGAACCGAATGACAAAGAGAAGCAGAGAAAAAGAAGGTAGAAGCAGATGCTTCTATGTTAAATCATTCTGTCAAGAGTACCCAGTCTGGCAGCAATCTTGAGGTGATCATGGTTATAGAAACCAGGAGCTTCTGACCATTTCTGCTATGTCCAGCACAGGGCCTGTCCTCCTTTTTTATCTTTGGCAAGATTCAGCTTCGGCCAACGAATTGTACCTGTGTTCAGCAGCAGAAGTGATTCCTCCTCCCCCTCCAGCCACCTGCAAGGATGCCTCCAAGGATTCCATCCCACCCCTAGCAGACTGTGGGACTAGCTCAGGCCAAGGTACTCCTTATGGACATTGTTAAAGCAAGTGAGAAGGTCCTGGACAGCAGCACTTGCAAACATGCTAAGTGCATTTCAGGGCTCTTCTGTCTGGCGAACAGCCAACTGAAAACAAATCACATGGGTATCTTATAATAAAGCCACATCAGAAAGCTGCATAAAAGCTACATCTGGCTATATTTTCCCAGACAAGTAAACTGCATTTTTTCCTCAGGCTATTGCCCCTCAGGATTTTTTCTGAGGTTTTCAAATTACACGAGTAACTACACTCTTCTAAGTCTTTGCATGCTCTTTCTGAATAAAACAGCTCTCAGAATTATCAAAGCAGATATATTCATGTACCAGGCCAGCTACCTTTCATTCCTAACAGTTTTCTACATACACAGAGAGGGAGACAGAGAAAGGGGAAAATGACAAAAAACTTTAAAAGGACAGAGAGATAGGCTCCATCCTTTATATCAAATCAGATCTGCTTTAGCAGGTCTTTTCTGAGCTCCCCTATCCTTATTGGCCATCACACTATTTTACAAAGCTGTCACCATATGTGAGATACTTTGCTTCAGGGAGAAAATTATCAAGATGAAAGAATTACTTACTCCACTTCCACCAACCTTGTGAATCATTCATGTTCCTTACCTGAATCACAGCCAGCTGCAGTCTCTGTCACATTGTGGACTGAAGCCATGTACAACGTAACATTTACCAATTATCATTCCAAATATTTTAATAATCTTCTTTCAAATACACACATTGTGTGTTGGCACACACCACAGGAAAAATCAGTTTTTATACTCTTCAGTATCTTGCTAAAGCCACAATTTTAGCTGAAAGCTAAACAGCTTTCTCTGTAAGGCAAGGAGTGACTTTATTTATTATTTTTCAAAAGCTCAATCTAAGGCTAAGACACATTTTCCCCTGGGCTTTAGTAACAAGTTTTAGATTCTCAAATGAAAACTGAAGCAGGTGAAATCCAGTAGTAAGGAAGCCTGTACCTATGATCAAAGTCTTAGCAAGGATGCCTATGTACCAACAAGCACTTGTCAGCCTCAATCTCATCTAAAGCTCCCAAATATTGCTGGGAATGCTCCAAGTTCACCTTGCAGACTATTTAAACTCAGTTTTCAGTAGAATCTGGATGAAGTTTTATGTTGTGTAACAGGAAAACCAGTATTGTAGTATGCCACACACACCTCAGTGTCCTCCTTTAAAAACCAGGTATCTATCCATAATCTTCTCTCTGCAAACAGACACTCCTTTGTGGCTAATTAAGATGTTTTATAACAAAGTTGCTGTCACATTTACATGCCCCAGCAGGTCAGTTCTGCCCCGAGGCTTTTGTGTTGCTGGTGCCAGCCCAGATCTCACCAAGGTAGAGAGAAGGCAGCACATACTGCGCTACCCAAACGTCTCCTGCAGTAATGGGATTACAGTGAGGATTGGTTTAAAGCCTTCATTTAAAGCCATTAAAAATAGTCACTTTGCTGTCAGATTATTAATCGCCTGTCATAATATTCTTAGAGGTGATTATAAAAAGTATATTTCTGTGCAGTCAGAACGCCCTCCTGTCAGACAGTGCAGGGAATGAAGAGGCAGCAGCAGGAAGAGTGCCGCGGCACAGAAACACTGCCACCTCCTGATCCCCGGGAAGGCACTGCCAGGCACAGCTGGGTGAAACCATAATGTCACAGAGGTCTTCTGACCTGCCTTTCACTCACCTTTTGGGTACAAGCACACGCTGCTCAGCTAACACAGGATAATTCATTAAGCTGCACTAATCCACCTTTGAGCCTGAGCTCTGTCAAGCCACATCTCTTTTTTCTCAGGCACACGATTTGGGTGTTCCACTGCTATAGCACCAGACAGCAGCTGCTCCTGCCCCCAAAACATAAAAACAAAGCAAATTTAGTTCAGGGAGACCACAGAGAGATGCAGTGTGAAATGTTCAGAGACTAACATGTTTTCTTCACACAGAACTTGTTGCTAAATTTCACACAAAAACACAGGGCAAAGCAGCACATCCTGAGACAGCTCTGGAGCCCAGACCTGCTGAGAACCAAGCCACTGTGCCCAGCCCTGCCTGCCAAAAATCTTTCACAGGCAGGCAGAGGTTGGGCAGCTGCAACCTGTTAGAGAGCATGAAAGAGTTTTGTTGTGAAAACTCAAGCATCTCACTCACTGAAAATAAATAATTTCTTTGTGACTCAGTTAATAGCTTCTTTTCCTTCTGATTAATACCAATGTGATCATGGTAAGGGCAAGAGTACATTTTATGCTTGGGCTGGTTAATTTTCATGATTATTTTGCAAGGCATCAGGATCTCCTACTGAGGCATCCATGTATTCATTACACTTCAGCAGCACGGAATGAAATTGTAAATGAACACTGCAAATTTGGGCATTCTGGTTCAGTGGGAATAAGAAATTGTGTCAATGGAACAAGTGATCTGTTCCAAATTTCTGGTTTTGATATAGGGGAGAAAATCTAAAATAAAGTAAGGGGTATTACAGACAACAGCTACCTTAAAATAGCATGTCCTTGAAATAGTGAATAAAAGAAAGTTGTTCACTCACTTTAGGTAAGATTTCCACTCTATCAAATAAAGACTATGTTAAACTTCCAAAAATAGATTTAAATCAACACCACAGGTTCAGTGTCTGGAAGTCCACGTATTTTTGATGTGCCTGGTCATGCCCCATTTGCACTGGAAGCTGCTCTCAAAAATTGCCCTTAACACCTCATCATGGGCCATAAATTTACCAAGAGTCTGATTCCCAAATATTCCCAAACATGCAGATCTGGCTCTTAGAAAAAATGGCTGGGTTAAAACGGTTTTTCAGGAGGAGAACACTTCCCCTCCCCTTGCAAGCAGACTGATTCAAACAGCTTGGAAGAAAAATAAAGTTTGCTGATAGCAAACCAACCATTTGCTGCTTCAGGTAGGAAACCACCCCAAGGTGAGAGAATTTTACCTCCTCCAATGGAAGCATCCTGGCTGAGAAAGCGCTGCTGGAAGGGCTGAGGGCTTGGCAGGAGGGGACCACACCTGGGACCACCTGGGCAAAACATCCAATGGCAAAGACTCTGGATTTACTGCTCCTCACACCCCTGTGTGTGCACCCAGAAATCCTGCCCCCATTCAAGGAAATCCAAGAAAAAGCCATCCCCAAGGTATATAGCTGGGAACATCAGTGACTGCTGTGTGCCAGTGGGATGCCTCTGCCCAGGATAAGTCACTCCCCAGCTGGCTGTCACCTAAAGGAGCCCTGACTGTGACTGAAAGGAGCCCTGGCCATCCCCTAAAGGAGCCCACTCCACGTTTCTGGAGCAGTTGGTGAGCACGGCTGGCAAAGCCGCTTCCTCACTCAAACAGAGGAAACATGAGGGTGAATTGTATGAATTTATTATGCTTGTCTCTGGCATTTCTCTACAGTCACATTTTTCTTCAGGAAGCACACTATTTTTTGTTACTCTAGACTACAATTAGCTATAAAAAATGACACTTTTTAATGTCATCTTTTCTGTCATGTCTTAACCTCCTTAATACACATGTAACTCCTATCTCCCTCCTGCACTTTGATTAACTTGTCTGGCACTGCAGCAACCATGGAGAATCCCCAGCCTTTTCCCTGTCCTGCAAACAACATCTGGAGCTCTGACACATGGGGGCTGCTGTGTGAGTCCAGCAGCCCCTCAAGCCCACCCTGGGATGGGGGCCCTCCACGAAGGGACAGATTTTGGTGCTGATCCTCTCCACCTCAGAGAAAAGACAAGGACTTGCTGAAGAGCAGAAGCAGTGCTGTTACACCTGGTGCCTGTTATCAGTCAATCCAGCAATCAAATGGAGGGAGCTCTGCTTGCCTTCTCTCTGAACATGCCCAACAAACTGGAGTTCAAGTCTCTTCTGCATGTCTGCGATTCGGGGGATCACATCGTGATCTTGCAGCTGATGGAGGTCAAACCACTTCTTTCATGGAAAAAGAATGTTAAGATCTGTAAGCTTAGAGGGTTTGAGTTCTTAAAAAATCTTTGGGCTGCTGGAGTATGGCATAATGACTTCCAGTGATGCTGGTCCTGAAATCAAATTCAATTTAAAAATAATTGGCATTTGTAGCATTCCTTTTTTTCTAATACCAATGTAGTCAACACTGGGAGAAATGTTCCAGACAAACAATGTGTTATTTGAGACAAAAAGAAGCATTTTTATGGATTTCTCTAAGTGAGGCTCTACACAGGATGAAATTCAGTAACTGCAGCTGCAGAAGGAGACAGTAAATGGTGTTTACTACCAGCTGCAGGAGCCATGCCCTCGTATCACAGAAGCCCTAAAAGGTTTGGGTTGGAGGCGTCCATTAAAGATCATCTAGTCCAACCCCCTGCCATGGGGGACAAATGCACATGTACCCAAAAACACTTTCAGAGTGCAAATGAATTAGAACTGGGTGAATTAGTCTCTGTGAATAATTTAGCAGCTACATTTTACATTAATTGTTGAATAATTTATTCACAAATACATTTTCTCAATTATATGACCTCTGCTGCAAAGTAATGAATGTTATTTGGCAAATAATTTACTGTAGAATATTTATATGAACACATTAATTCTGTATAAATTTCTCTATTACCCCATTACTTCCAAATTCACTGAGTGATCTCAGCAAAAGACAGCAGCCATCTTTTGTAAGTAGCTTCTATTGCCTGGTCTGGTTCATACTAATTCAATGTCTCAATAAATATTCCAAAATATTTCAGCTTGTTCTGGACACATTTATTCTGGATAAAGCCTGGAGACCTCCCGGAACAAACACAGTGATGTGCAGGCAGGTGCAGATACAGGAGGATAGATCAGGGGGGAGCAGCAAACCTGGGAATTATTCAGAAGAAGTTTTTGGGGGTTTTTGAAATGTATCTGCCAGTATTCAAAGTCTCACTGAGATTTGAAAGGACTAAACACATACTTCCGAGGCTCTTGAGAAAACCGTAGCCTTTGCTGAAATACGTTTTGTCTCCGTAGTACAATGATTTAAACTGCTCCTTATTTAAGCACCAGGGAAGCAAAGTGGGCACAGCTGGAGTCACAGTCCAAAATATGGAAAATACCCAGGCTGCTTTACAGACATCATGTACCTTGGGCCTTTAGGAGGAGCAGGTGGGAAACTGGCTGCAAAAACATGAAACTGGCCTGAAATATATGTAATCAACACAGCCTCAGGAACCTTTCTGAAAACAACGTTTGCTCTCACTTCTTAGACATGAGCAACATACCAACTCACTGTCCAAGGCTTGTGCTGGGTTTAACCCTGCCTTCAGGCCAGGAACAGCAATAGAGAAGCTGCAAGGTACTGCCTTGCACCTGCAAATGCAATGGAGCTTTAAAACACCTGGACAGTACTTGAAAGGATGTTTGATTCATTGATTTATGCCAAACATATAAAACTTAATTTCTTCCAGCCATGCCCTCATGGCTTTCAGTTCAGTAGTTCTCCTAGCCAAGAGCTCCAGAGGAACATGAGACACACAGGCACTCTGGCTGGAGGGCTCCAAAACAGTGTTTTGCTGCAATTTGCAGAAAAAAAGCAATGCAGCAGCAAAGCCAGGGACAAGTTCTGCAGGATTTCATCACCCTTTACTTGCCATTTTTAATGAAAAGCTGACATCTTAGAAAAAAAAAAATTACTGCTGAATTTGCTTAACCAAATTGACAGTTAAAAGCAAGAGTCCCCTGCTATTTTCAATCACACTGACAGCTGATTTTTTTTCTAGAAGAGAATAGCATATTTGACATAAATATTTAACAAAAAAAAAACCCTGTAAACATGAAGACTGGTAATTTTGAGCTTCTTCTATTTTTAACCAAACAAACTACTTGTTGGGCTGTCACTGGGGGACTTGTGATTTCCCATGTTCATAAATCAATCAACCATCTGGGACAAAGAATATAAGCAAAGGGATTCACCTTCTTCTGAATCCCTTTCCAGCAGCATTATGTGTGAACACTACAGAGCTCATGTGGGTTTGAAGCAACCTATTGATGGCTTGGTGTTCTCTGCTGGGGAAGGAAACACAGGAAAGTCCTCATCCTCTATAATTTAATGCCACCACTGCAGGTTGGAACACCTCAGATTACACCTCAGGTAAAGAGTATAAAGAAGAGAAACAGCACTGTGTACATTTGGGATGATTTCATCTCCTTCATCCAGAGAGTAAATGTTGATCGAGACAAGACCTTTATCCTGCAGGGATCACATATATATTCTCTGCCTTTTTTGTACCTTTTGCATGCTTTGTCCTGAACAGAGAAAACCAATCTTTCCTTCCCTGGATTTTGAGCTTCTCTTGCCGTGAGTTTGAATAGAAACAACAGCTGAGACTGCTCAGGAACTGAAGAGCTTCTCCTGCCTTGTTTCAATTTATTCTTTTGTTTGTTTGTTTTCCAAATGTAACTGCTTAAATTTTTTTTCACTTACCTGTGGCAAGCTTTTGATGAATCTGGAGAAGGTTTGCTCATACACTGTCTAGAGCCACACAAGAAAAGATAAAGTGAGCCAAAAAAGCTGTGGATTGTCACTGCAGTTCAGGCTAAAAGATTTCTCTTCTCTGTGAATCCCCTCCCATTCCAATAATAGTTCATATAATTTATTCAAGTACATATGGGAAAGAAATTATCTCTCCCACATACACTCATAGATGGACTTGGCTGCAAGAGATGATTATCAGGTTGCAGCCAGCTCTGAACACAGACACCAGGCTGAAAAATTGGGGAGTCGCCTCCAGTACCATCCCCTATCCATATCACTGGGTGTGTAATTAGATGACAGATCTTGATCTTCACACAACAGGAGTCAGGTTTATTTTTGATTCATTTTCTGTCCCGTGCCTTGTGTTTCTAGTATTTGTTATTTTGGTTTTAATACCTCATGTCTATAATTCCCTTCTAAACAATTTATCGTGTAATTGATCTGCAGCTGGAGGAAACTGAGGAGAGACTGGGAGATTTGCCACTTTCATTTTACACCTGGTGGCTTACACATACAGGGTGCTCCTTTTTCACGCTCATTCTCTGCATGTCTCTTTCAATTATAGGCAATCATCTTCAAAATATCCTCTCTAAGTAGCTTCCCAAGGAGAGACTAGCTTCTTTTTCTTCCTTGCATTCGTCTCTCCAAAAGATCCCATTAATAGTGTCCCTTGGGATACTTCAGGATTACCTTAGGATGGTCTTTCCCTATTATTTTCATCTGTTTTCCGTGTCTCTTACTCCTGGTATTTGGCTTCTGTGTCATCCCCCAGAAAACATTTCTTTCTGAATTAAATAAAGCTGGCTCTCTTAGAAAATTTGCACCAGAGCAAAGACCACAAAAGAAGTGGTACTTTAAAGATACACAGATCTTGAGACACTCCAGTAAAAGAGGACACAATTTGGTGACAATTCATTTCTTACAGTTGTTTAGTTCCTTTTGCTCCCAGTCATGGCTACAAATGATGGTGATCTCAGTTCTGTGAACAGCTAATGAGTAGGAAGTCCTCAACTGAGGTTCTTGGCTGCCTCACAAAACAGTCTTTTTTATAAACCAGAAATGATAGCAAAGGGTTGAGCATTGTTTTGGCTGGTTTTGCTTGACCTGGTAGTTCTCACTCTCACGTGACCATGGACAGTGTAACATCTTGTAAACATCTCATTCTCTCAGTAACCAGAACATAGTTGATCTGCTGTGAGGAGCCAATTTAGTTTCGATTTGTCTCAGCACTGATTGTCAGAGGCATGTGAAGGAGGGATTGCACATGAGCCACTTGCAGAAGTCAGCTAGAAGAAGATGGGCAGAAGGGCCTGTCCCTGAGGAGACTTTGCCTGACAACCATTTCACATCTCACATGGGACAGGCAGTCAGCAGAGGAACACCAAAGACACTGTACCCTCCAGACAGCACTCCCCATCCTGCTGGTGGTAATGCCTGCTTTTTATCTCTCTGCCTCCCCTCTCCCTCCCTCTCTCTCCTTCTCCCCCATTCCTTTTCCATTTTCCTCCCTCTTTATCTGTCTTTTCTAGCCCTCTTTAGTAGGGCGAACTTCTTTTTTTCTTGTTGTTGTTGTTGTCGTTGTTTTTCTTTACCAATACATGGTTCTCAGATACAAGGTTGTCTCAGTTGACCTAATTTAGTTTTAGATCATCTATTTTAAAAATAACTCATCGCCATTCCCCACAGTGGAACATGCCATCTGCTTTTTCACCAAATTCTGGGCTAGGAGCACCATTTAGTATACAATCAGAATAACTCACCCCTCATTTTTACTCTCTTACTCATCTTTACTGCCTTACAAAGCTTTTTTCAGCTTTGGGTTTGAAGACCCTGAGGACAAATCTCTTGAGCAGCTTCCTGGGAAGGTCAGGATGCCCTTGGTCCCAGCTGGATTGACACAGGAGGCTCCAAAGCCCTCAGCACCTATTTTTCCTTCCCATATTTGTCTACATCTTTCCTTGTTCTCCCATAACTCTATCACCTGAGATAGTTTTGACATGCTCAATCTGATTGAGTTTCCTTGTATTTCCCCAGGGACTTGAATTGCTCTTCATGGCCCATTTAGTTTTCCTATAGAGAGAACACCGTTTGGTGTAAATGTAGTGTCCCCAGCCTCAGGAACAGCAAGGGGAATATGGAGCAATTTCAAGGCTGCTCGACTTCTTTGGCCCTTACTTTGCTCCTTTCCATCCATGCAGGATCCCCCCCTAGACTGACAGAGTTTTGATGGAGCAGCTATTTGTTTTCTCTCATTTCATCCATTCTTTGCATTGTCTGCTTGAAAACATGGCCCAGACACAGTTTTTTCCCCTCATGCCCAGCAGTGAGACGTCATGCATTCTCAACAACACAATCTCACCCTGCAAAAAAGGAAAAGGAAAAAAAGATGAAAAAAGAAAGGAAAAAAGTCTTCAGGCAAGTGAAGACCATCGAGTCTAGTAAAAAAGCAGGCTGTGTTTCTTAATCACCACCTGCTGCCGGCAAGAACAATATTTCCACTCTTAGGAATTACTTGTTTGATATCCCTTTTTTCCCGGCCAGCAAATGCTCAGCTGACAGGATAGCAGCACTTGCTCCTTACCTTCAGGGAGACAGACAGGCACTCCTCAAAGCAGTGAAAGCAAATCCTCTGCCCTTGTCCAAAAGCACTGAGACGAGCAATGCAGGCCCTCAAATTCCCTCTGGGTTTTCAGATACGTGCAGCTGACCTTGTTCTGTGGCATGGCCTTTTCCACTCTGCCTCATTGCTGTGCATTTGGTGCGGTGACACAACAAACACCTGAAGCCCCACACGATACGTGGCATTAAAGAGCCTTATCTACAAATGCTCACACTTTCCCAGATGAAATTTCCTGATCCAAGATGGAAAATCACGTGCAGCCTTATAATAAATACCAAGCCAATAACTCTGGAGTGTTCCCAGTCAAGGCCAGTCCCTCACTGCTCTTCCGGGATGCTTTGCCAACACCATAAACTGCCAGAGTGAAGGAGCTGGATTTTGAAGAAGTACATGCTTGTCTCCCAGGCAGGCTTTAGAAATGTAAACCCATGTAGGAGGATCTATGCTTCAGGCTGGTTCCTCTAAAGTGAACAACTTTTAATTAATTTTTTTAAATACTGCTACAGGCTCCTCTTAAATTACGGCAAAGTGTCTTCTATTTTCCTTTACAGAAAGGCATTGTAAATTACACTTAATCTGATTAGGTAGGGAAAAATGAACCAGCTGTACTTCTAAGAGTTTTATATATGTCCTTGTAAGCATC
The DNA here is from genome assembly GCA_008694505.1 of Cyanoderma ruficeps. NCBI lineage: Eukaryota > Metazoa > Chordata > Aves > Passeriformes > Timaliidae > Cyanoderma > Cyanoderma ruficeps. The sequence goes on along the minus strand of VZDJ01000029.1, from coordinate 834,127 downwards.
ATTTGAAAGAACAGTCTTTATATCAACTCATTTTAATATGAGGTAAAGCACATTTAAACAGTCAGTTTAAAATACCACACAATTATAATATTATTGCAGACCCCAAGTTAGGAGGACACCTTACAGAGGGAAAAATATTTGAGCAAAAACTGCTGTCACCAAATTGTAATTTACTGACTCTGAAAGTGTTAAAAGATTAGACCAATAGAAATTTAAGATTATCCACCAAGGAAATGAGCTTTGAAATCTGTACCACAATGTTTTTGGTTACAATTTCATTTCTGAGAGAAATTATATTTTAAAAATTACATAAATACGTTCAAATTAGGGAAGATATGCTGGGGCATCAGGAAGGCATTATGTCTCCTGAGGAGGCATAATTTCCTCCATCCAGAGGACTTTATTTTGCAAAGCAGATTAATCACCTCACCCACATGAGCAATGAAAAGTCAGTTCATCATTTTAAATCAGTGAGCTCTGCTGACACAACTGAGCCTTGGAAAAGGCCCCTGATGCTGGATGTGATGGTGAAGGCTACCCTGGGTACAGTGTTTAGGCAGAGCAAGGACCAGAACCTCAGCCTAACTCTTTCTCTGTTTTATTATATCACACCTTTGTTTGCTAATAGAAGAAGGTGTGAACATGAAGAGTGGTATTTATGAAAGAGGTGAAATTGTAACCCAGCCTTTTCATTTGTCCCATGTACACAAACCCAAACATTTAGCTCATGACTGGTATGATCTCCTCAAAGAGGTCAGGACCAGAAGCACGAGGAGATGTTAAAAAGAAGGTTCAAACTTACAAACAGCTACAAGTAAATGGAAGTGTTTAGCAGAATCCCACTCTGTGACCAAATTGTGTGTGTCATAGCAGGGCTGAAACTAAAAAGAGAGAGACTGTAATTTGTGTTAGGTGATATGCTTAAGTGAACAGTAAAGAACTGGAATAATTTGTTACAGGATTTACAGAGATCCAAGACAATATGAAGCACTTACAAGTATGCCATGCTGAGGAGAATTCTTCATTTTTGAAAATGGCTGCTCAGGGGCGTTCAGGAGTATTTTGCCAGCTCTATTATATTTTTATTGGTGGCCTCTTGTCACCTGATATTGAGAAAACCAAGGCAAGGTTATACTTTGTTGCTGCTTTCATACTGTTCATTCCTCCTTAACTTCTGAGCCTCAAAATCTAAAGGAACTTTTTTTTGGGTAATGGGTGTCAGCTGAGGAACTCGAAGACATTTGTTGCTGCTGAGTGCAGAAAATCTGGACCCTTTTCTACACTCTCAGTCCCACCCAAGCTCTCAAGGGAAAGCTTAGCCCATGACTCTAAATGGCAGGCACAGCACAGGTGAGAAGTCAGTGAGTGTGGAGATCAGACCACCTCAGAAAGGAGGATAGCTGTCATCCACAACTCTGTATTGCTCTATACTTTACCCAGTGCAAAATGGCCCATCAAACTTCATCATCTGTAATCCAAAAACAGGCAGGAAATGAAGGTAACAAGCAGCAATAACGAAAGTCTCCCGTTCCTGGAAAAGTATGGCACTTCTTTCACACTAACCAGCATTGATGCACAAAAATCTACCTGACCCTGCTCATTTGGTCAGATCTTCTGATCAGAGACCCACAAATCAACCCCTACCCCTTAGGGAAGGATACTGATTAACTTGTTACAGAGGCATCCCACCTTCTAAACCCATGAAAACCTAGAACATTTTAATAATCGCCACTAATGATTACCAGAGTTTTAACCACTTCCATTTTGAAATTTAAAATAGACATAACACTGGGGCACCTGTAATTATCTTTATGGAAGTGAAGATTTCCATTAGGTTAGGGCTCTTCACATAGATGAGGCAGAAAAGTTACAGGATTCAGGGACCAAAACCTGAAAATGCACAGGCTCTAATGCAAAACAGGATTCACATTTCTGGTGATGAAGACAATTAACCACAGGAACACAGGAAGGTGATAGATTCACCTCCTCCATAAGTGAACATTGGATGACTTTCCCAGTGGTTTACTGTAGCTCACACATGAGAGAGTAGAAAAATAAAAATTATTAAATGACATTTTTCACTTTGTGTTATACATGATGCCCGAACAATGACAATGATTCCTCTTGCCTTTGCTGTCAGCAAAATTTGCAGTTGTTACCAGTCCACATTTGGATGCTTTATCATAAAATAAACTTTAAAAGAAGAAATGATATTGTTAAACCCTAGAGCTCAGCTCACCAGTACATGGCATGCAGCTAGTGTTAAAATGAAGTTGTAAAATTGGTATGTAAATATCATACTATCTATAAGTCACGATTCAAAAAGCAGCCAGGAGGACGGGAACCAAAATAACAAAAGCTGTGAGCTGTAATTGTATCACTAGGCATCCTTTATGCCTCTAATAAAGTACTAATAAATACTAGTTGCTGCTGAGAGGATGAAAAGCTGATAGTACCCGGTTGATGTTGCAGTAAAAAGGAAGCAGAGAATCCTCATCTGCAGATAAAAGAGACATAAGCACTAATGAAGACATGCTTAAAAAAAAAAAACCTCCCTCCCAGTCTAGTAGCCTGAAGGCATCTTAAGTGAAACATCTGAGAATGAAAACCAATCTGTTTAATTAATGCTGAACACTAATCGTTAATACCAATTACATAACAAAAGCTATCTCAAGACAGGGATTCATGCACTAGGAAACTAGATACAGCAGACAAAACAGTAATTAAAGACCTGAACGTATTTGGTTCTCTAACAAGTTCTAGTACATTTACACGTGTGTAAATACAGGATTGTATCCCTCAGCTGTGACATGGGTGAGCCATTGGGGCTGGTGAGCTCTGTGATGTGGGACTTCCAACACGACCTGTGATGTTCACTGCCATGGTTCACCCCTATTCCCCTGGTGCAGCTAGAGGCTGCTATTTCCCAAGCTTTTCCCATCATTTGTTTGGTTTAACTGGTCCCAGAGTCAGCATTTTGGGAGTAGAACGAGCCAGAGCATAAACAGCAGCTGTTCACAGTCTCTTCTCAAGCAGGAGTGAGGTGGCATCAAATGAAGACAGGAAGTGACAAGTTCAGAATACATGAAGGAAGTTACCAACTTCAAATACTGCAAAAGGTTGCAGATGCTACAAAATACAGTGATTGCAAAAGTGAAGAAGTATCAGCAACATGGATGCAAAAGGAAATAAAACTCTACTGAGCTGGAAATTGGAACTGCAAAATATCAGAAAACAGCATAAAATCTGGGAATGATTTGCTTGTTCATCCAGTCTTTCCTATTCCCGTTGCCTGAGGCTGGCTATGGCCGCACATTAAACAGAGTCCTTTCAAGGCTGTCCTTTCACTTGGAGATTCTGAGACTGTAGCTGTCTTTTTTTCTTTTTCCTCTATTAGGAACCTACAGTGACCTCTACAGTGAATGCTAAGGGGGCTCACTATGGGTTTTCAAACAGCTGAGTAACATGGTTCCTTGGTGGACACATCTAATTCCATGTTAAATGGCAAACATTGGAGCTGGTTGCCTTGTCTGTGGCATGCTTCCATTTTAATTACACCTTGAGCCCTTTGCCTTCTGCTGCTGCAAAGCTGAGAGATCCTCTTAAGATGGAAAAGGCAACCCCTGCCTCAACAGCTGCAGCCAGCTCTGTTCCATAGGGCTGGAACTGCTGCCTGCCCACAGGTAAAATAAGCACAGCTCATCCCTCCACTAGACAGGTTATGCAATTCTGATTGCTGAGTCCTGCCAGCTGCACGTCAGGAGGTGCTCTCAAAGGAGCATGTCTGTCTCTGGTACAGTAATCTTCACTCCCAAATTCCTGCAGGGATCCCGTTGCTGCCAGCACCCTTATTCCTAGGTGCTGTTCTTCCTCCTTGAAATACAGCAGAAAATGCTGAGATGCCCAGAAGCAAACAACCCAAATGGATCATTTTCTTGTCTGACTTGGATCTTTGCACTGTGCAAAGCTCACACCTCCTGCTGACTGGTGGACCCCAGGCAAAAAACCTCAGCAGTGTCTCCAAGAGATATAATAGTTGATGTTATCAAGAAACTGCTGAGCTGCTGTGTCTGATGCACTGCCCATAAAGCAGTCACTTCCAACCAGCCTAACACACCACCCTGGATCAGCTGCTCACTCCTTTCACAGCTCTGAAAGATGCTCCCTCAGTTTAGGTCATTTGGCCAGAATTGGTTGTCTCAGGGCACTGTGCAAAGCTGAAGCCCTTTCTCTCCCTCCCTCTCTGGTTATATTTCCTCTACCTTCCCCCTAAAAGAATCAGAGCAGAATTTTGCTCAGTCCATCCACTCCCTTCTGTTCCTGCTCCCCATTAGCAGCAAAAAAGCTTTCCTTTGTCAGATTTGTTGGTCTGTGACTGACAAGCAATTACAATAAGTAATTTCATTTCAGTGGAAGATAATAAAACGTGATACCATAACTACCCACAGAGCCCCCAAAGTGTTCATGTTCACTTTAATAAACCTGGTGAGATGCTGTTAATCTTGACAGAGGCTGCCCAGCAGGTGCTGGGGAGCTGAATCTTCATATCCTTTCACTGTTTGATGATCCTTCCACAGGGAAAGCTTCAAGCTGTTAAAATGCAATGGCCCTGCTCTATTTTTTAATTACATTTAGTTTATTAGAGACACAATCAGATGCACAACTAATCCTGGAGCCTGCCCTACCTCACCGAGAGGGAAAGGGACATCTGACTCATTTGGGTTCTCACAGTCTCGGACGTGTGGAACAGTTTCCCTCTGGGAGACAGAGGCATTGAAAGGAAAACACACAGCAGAGGGGGAATTCTGTTGTTTTCAAAACCACATGATTTTTACTGTTATTTCCCTGCCCTGCCCAGGGACATCTTCAACACAAGTTGCCCTTTTTACCAGATGTTCCTCCCAAAGCCAAGATGTGCCAAGGAAATGTAGGTGCCCGTTTGCCATTTAAAATTCATTCTGCCTGTTTCCTCTGGACCAGAGAGTAAATAAGCTGTGTAAGGGTGAGGGGATAGATGCACTTGGTGGCAAAAAAGATAAGCCTCCCCCCTTTACAAAAACTGTCTTTATCAGCACTGCAGAAACATCAGCTTGCCTTGAAATAACACTCCTGGATGCACAAGAGGAGGAGTAGGGAGAAGGCAGAATTTGCACCAGAAGCACATCAGTGTCTCAACAGTGAAATGGTGGTGCTTTGAAAGCATCTTTGAGAGCCTGGGTATTTCTCAGGACATGCATCACCTCGGTGCACATATGACCAATGCTCCTGCTCCTGAGCAAGCAGAATCCCATCCTGCTACAAGAGCAATAACAAAGCCAGCCCCTCAACATCCTGCCAGCACTCCAGAGTGGATCATTAAACACACAGGATGTGCTGAGTCTGGAGAGGAGCTCAAAGCTGGAGCATGGCAATCTGAACTGTGCCCATCACAGGGAGGAGCCTGACGCCTGATCTGTGCAGAGGGAAACAGGGAGAGAGGGAGCAGGGTCCAACCAGACAGGTTTCCACAGTATCGATGGCACTCTTTTTGTGACAAACCTGTTCTCAAAATTTCTGTAGCCATAAACACACAATAGTGGAGGTGAAAAGGCAGAGATCTTTCTTGGAGAGGGCTAGTTCAGGGGCTGAAATGTAAGGATGCTCCTTTTAAATTAAAGGGAGAAAGCCAAAAGAGCTGCTCCCAGCCAAGGCAAATGAGGCTACTACTGCTAAAACTTCTGTGTCCACTTGAGAAGCCAGAATCTAGCTACAAGATAAACTGGAGGGCCAGCATGTTCCTCATCAAAATCCACAAGCTTCTTTCCAATAGTGTCTTGCTCATGTTAAATCCACAACTGTAATTAAATTGTTTTCTAAGCTCTTGAGAACTAAGTGAAATACTTAGAAATGGTCCAAGAAAATCCCAGGTTTTCTTCTGCTGCTTGGAAGAGGATTCCTTCTCCTGCTACACTGTGGCGTCTCTTCCCATGGGAGACAGTTCTCTGTGAACTCCTCCAGCATGGATCCACTCTCATGAGGAGCAGTTCTCCAAAACTGCTGCAGTGTGAGTCCCTCCCTAAGGCAAACAGTCCTCCCCAAACTGCTGTGGTGTGGGTCACTCTTCCATGGGTGCTGCCCTCCAAGGACAGGCTGCTCCAGCCTGGAAACAAAGGCCCTCTCTCTCCACAGGGTCTCCCACTGGAGCACAGCCTGCTGCAGGCATCACCTGCCCTGGCATGGGCACCTCCCCATGGGCTGTGGGTGGATCTCTGCATCCCCCATGGATCCCCATGGGCTGTGGGTGGATCTCTGCATCCCCCATGGATCCCCATGGGCTGTGGGTGGATCTCTGCATCCCCCATGGATCCCCATGGGCTGTGGGTGGATCTCTGCATCCCCTGTGGATCCCCATGGGCTGTGGGTGGATCTCTGCATCCCCCGTGGATCCCCATGGGCTGTGGGTGGATCACTGCATCCCCCGTGGATCCCCAGGGGCTGCAGGGGCCCAGCTCCTTCCCCATGGTCTCACCAGGGCCTGCAGAGGAATCTTGGCTCTGGCACCTGGAGCACCTCCTGCCCTCCTTCTCCACTGACCTTGGTGTTGCCCTGTTGTTTCCCTCACATGTTCTCACCTCCTCCTCCTCTTCTCTGGCTAGAACAAACTGTGCTTGTCCTACTTGGTTTTGATTTTCTTCTTAAATCTGTTATCACAGAGGTGTTCCCAACCTCTCTCACTGGCCCAGTTTTGGCCAGCAGCGTGTCCATCCTCAGAGCCACCAGGGATTGGCTCTGCCAGACGTGGTGGAAGCTTCCAGCAGCTTCTCACAGAAACCACCTCTGTGGTCCCCCCACTACCAAAAACCAGGCCATGCAAAACCAACACAGAAAGGCATGAGTATAGTTTCAGTCTTCTATTCTTCAACCAATACATGTGCAAATCCTGTAGGATTTGAAGGGAACTCTTTATTTGTGGTGAACACTGCTCTGAAACACACTGCATACTTGTCTCAGACAGTTAATTCCCCTGCACTCCTGTCATTTCTTTACAGAAAATGAAGCTTTAGAAGAGAAGAGTAATAGATTTGTCCAAGATAGCTGAGCTGTGTTTTTCTCCAAACATTTCTCAAAGCAAAACTACAAAATGTTCCCGGTATTGTCTAGAAATCTACTTATGTTACATCATTAAATATATTTCCCCTTTCCAGAGGGTCTTCTTGAGTTTCCATAGTGAAAATGGAAAAAATTAACTTTTGTATTTCCTTCATATTGAAAACCTGGGAAATAAATAACCTTGGGCTTTCTGTCTTCCACTAAGAGAGGTGATGTAAGAACAAGCTACGTGCAGCCGACTTACCTCAGTCCAAACCAAAGAGAGAGCCTCTTGCATAAAATAAAAAGGTCAAGAGTATAAAGATGTGATCTCGATGGGGAAGAGAGCCAAGAAAACAGTTCAGTATTTAAATAGCTGATTAAATAAAATATAATTAGGGCTAAGTTGGAACCTTTCCCAGAGTTCATAAACGCACACAAGGAATCTCCTCTGGGGGCATGCAGCCTGACACGTGCCTTGGTTAAATCAGGCCATTTAAACAGCTGACCTTTTTTAGTGTCAGCTTCTGTTTGTTCACCCCCCTCAGCCCTCTCTGGAGCTACCCTTTCATACTGCTTGCCTCATGTCTTCCCCACCTTTAGATGTGTCGGGAGACAAATTAAATAAACCAGAACTACAACAGAATGAGAAGTTGCAGAAAGCCTTTGTTGTAATTCATTTCCCAGGTCTGTGGAGCAGCAGCCTGACTCACATTGCCTTGGAGGGTTTGGTGAACCCAGCTCCCTAGAGTTTGGAAATCCCAAATGGTAGAAGACAAAGGTGTTTTGAGGGAAGCATAGCACAGAGCTAACCCAGGTAGGTATTTGATCCGTTCTCATCAAGCTCCCAGCTACACCAAAGGCTCATTTTGCATCACTCCAGTCAGCTGATGTGCTCTCTGCTTGACTGGCACCAGTACCCCACTGCCCTGCTGAGCCTGAGGAACAGATTTTTAGCAGCAAATTAAATCACTTGAGCACAGCCCACCCCAACCTGTTTCACAACTTCTAGACAGGTGGGTTTTATTACATTAGTCCATTCTTCAGGCAGAGAGTTGGCTTCCTGTGTTGACACTGACCGTATGGACATCTGGTCCATATGGTATGGAGCACAGGGAATCCCACATTTAGAAAGCAAAATTCACACCAGTAAAGAACCTGCAGATGCCCAGAGAAAAACATAGGTGAAGAGTAGGATGGAGAGGTTGTAACTGCATTTATCTCTGCTTAAAAAGACTAAAGTCTGATTGAAAAAAAAGTGGAATTCAACAAGAGTCTTTGCAGTGTCTACAGGACACTTTGAATCCCAGTTTGATTTGGGGAGAAGGGGGAGAATTGCGGCGATCAAGACTTTTTTCTCTGAAGTGAAACAATGACTTGGGCTCTAGAGGTAGAGGTAATGAAAGGACAAATTATGCTGCACTACTCAAGGAGATACACACATTTACCCTGCACAATGTGTTGTGCAGGAGGCACCCCCCTTCCAGGTTTGGATGTTTTTGTTTAATTCTGATTCCTGACAAAGTTCATTTGAAGGAGAATAATATAAATTCAGAACATATATGTGGGAAGTGTGTCCATCCAGTAAGTTCAAATTCTAGTTAAACATCACCTCCCAGTTATTTACAATAACACAAATATTGATTAAATATATACATCCATACTGATTTTAGTCTTAAATGATGCTTTACATATTTTACACACATGGCTGTTTTCACATCATCAGAGCAATACAATCTCAAACACTTTGAGAGGAACACAGAGTGAGCAGAGTCCTAAACAAACAGGAATTCTAACGGTGTTGTATGAGGGTAATGCAGAGGATTTTGTACGTTTTGTTTCAGAGATCCTGAGAAATGTCTCAGGAGTCTTTATTATCCCCATTACAGCAGCAAAGATGAATCTGTGAGATGGAAGGCCATGAACAAAATGAACATAAATATTGTGGAGCTACCTAAGGTCAGAGAATAACTCACAGGAGCCTTACCAGACTGGCTGGGTTTACCGCGTGTTTCTCCATCCATCTTGTATAACATTCCTTTAAATTGTATCTACCGAATGTCAGGACCAGGCTGCCGACATGAAAACTTACCCTCCTGGCCGGTAGTTTTGCACACACTCAGTCTTCCTTTCAGACCATTATGGCCCCAAGCTGGAAAGATCAGAAGAAACTGCTTGGAGATTTCAGCCCATTAGTTTAAAGGTAGAGAGTAAGATGAATGGAAGCTCCCTTTCAGTGGCTAACTGGGGGTGCCTCAGGAGCTGTGAGCAGGCAATGTCATTTGCCAACATTATTTACAACCCTGTCCTTCCGCAATAAAAAGATGGACTTCATCCTTCAACTCCAAGAGCACAGGTAACGGCAGGGCTGCCTCTCAGCTGCGACCTTTCAGCTGCCTCACAAAGCTCTCTCCTGCTGCCTGCCCTGAACACAGTCCTGGGGATGGTCTCCTCACAAGTCTCACTCACAGCACCCAGGCTGTGACATAAAGACTCTGTGATTCAGAAGGAAACTGCTCAGAAAAAAGTCCTGGTGTCTGAGCAGCTCGACACACCGTGCTGTGATATAAATCCTCTCACTCACCACCACCCCAGACCAGAGACTCTGGACATAAGTGCCTGGAAGAAAAGGAATTAAGTAGTGTATAAAAGCTAATTGATCAACTATTTAGACAGCCTAAACTCTTTTAAAGGATGAAAATGTACCTACTTTCACTGACATGAAGGTGCTGGTACTGTATCATTTCTGCAAGGGCCCAAAGACATGTTTTTGCTGTTCCAATGACTGGCACAATCACAAGGTTTGGCAAAATCATGCTGAAGTCTCTCATTTTTTCCAACCTGCTGAGTAAGAGAGCTTATGGCTTAAGAGGAAATCCTCCAGTTGTCTAAGTACAAAAAAAGCCCACACCACAGCAGTGTAAAAGGAGACACAACCACCCACCTTGCTCCAGGCTTTAGCCACCAGCCAGCCAGTTGGCTAAGGTATGAAGAGATTCTTTTCAATGTCCTGCTGTGCCAGACATGAAAAAATGACCACAAGGATATTTTTGTGCTAATTCTCTCACACATTTAGATTCTCTCTCTTTACTCTTCCTTCCGCTTGGTTATTCTGATAAGTTTTTCAAATGTGTCACAATTACCAACATTTTCTCTCTGATTGACCTCTCCTCTGCTCCCACCAATTTTTTTTTTTNTTTTTTTTTTTTTTTTTTTTTTTTTTTTTTTTTTTTTTTTTTTGCTATCTTCTCTGCCTTGTTATACTTTGTAAGGGAAGAGTTTCCCTGGAACTATTGTCCAGAGACTCAAATCTTCTTATGAACACTTACCTCCTCCAGGGTTGCAGGAGATTCTGATTTCACTGAGGGAGAGGGGCTATCCTGAACATGAACAGACCAAAATAGTTCATTCACAACCACCCCAATTATCCTCAATTTCCATAGTTCTCTACTCCAGTATATTTGATTTGTCCTAGTACCCTGTGGCACTGGAAGGAGGGAAGCTGGTATCAGAAGCATGAAAGATGAGGTGGGTATTCCCACCTCCAGGACAAGCTACACCTTTGCCAGGCTCCTGCTCCCTCTGTGGGGCAGTGACCCCTCTGCCACTTGCCCCTTTCCGAGAGGATGGCAGGTTACATACCCACTCAAAACACCTGACAGCACTCTGACCCAGTTTTCAATGTCTGACAAAGAAAGAAGTCAAGACACCCTGCTTTCACCTTCCCTACTTGAGATGGAGGTAACCCTGTCTCTGTCTCTCTCCCCGCCAAGAAAACACCACATTTCTAAACCCAGGCAATGACAGACTGCATAATGTAGGTTCAGCACATTTTGCAATATATCTTGACTTACACATCAGCATAATGGTGCTCCTCCTCTCAGGAAAAGATTCTGATTGCCCAGATCAATCTATTCACAAAGGTGAAGAGAACTTCCTTTTAGCCCTTTAACAAAATTATCTCGGTCATCACAAGATCAGCAGCAAGCATCAGTTCATTCCTTGCAAATCTGCAGAGTTTGCTTTTTTATTTTTTTTTTTTTTTTGCATGTGTGGTTTGCTTTAAACCTTAGTTATATAAGGCTTATTTATCACAGCCACACGGCCTAATTCATGTATATGTATTTAGTATAAAAGCATTTGAATTAATGTTCCCAGCTTGTTTACTTTGAAGGACTGAATGCCCCCTCAGGAAGACATATTGATCTTAAAGGAGGCCATTCTCTGATGAACACTGGTTCCTGCAATATTTATGGTATCTGAAGCCTTTTCTCTCCTCTTGATCTTTTGAAAAGAGATCCCAAAGGAGAGTGACAAAGCTTGGAGAGTGGAGGAGGGAGAAGAAATACAAGAGGGGTCCCTTTGCTCAGAGTACAACATCAAAATGTAAACAGGAAGGTGATCAAGGACTGCGGTCGTTCTTAAATTAAGCATTCAAAATGTATATTAATAAATATGAGAGGAAAAAACCCATTGAGCCAACTTTGTAGAGGATGTTGAAATGGAGGGGGAAAAAAGAGCTGCAGCTTTGTTCAGTTTTGAAGCTCAGTTCTGCTAATTTAGGGCATATCAACTGTGGGTTTGAGGCCAGTCAGAAGAACTGATGTCAATGGAAACATCAGAAAGCAACTCCTGCACAGTCTAGCACTTGCCATCTTTTTAATTATTCCACACAGCCATATTTCTTATTAAAAATAAAATATTAAATACTTTTCTGGCTTCTTCAGAACCAAGTTTGCACTCCATATGAGCTGAGAGATAGAGGAATGCACACTTGATATCCATGTGATGTTCTTCCTCCTCCTATATCCTGGAGGGAAATCACAGTTCCTGGCTTGGTTTCTGTTTTCATGGCATATTAAGGAACAGAAAAGGCAAAACACAAGCTGAAGGATCTAAAGGCCAGATCCAGCACTCTAAAGGCTGAGTCGAAATGTGTCACTGAGCCACTGTTTTGTCCATACTCATTTATTGTCTCAGATATTCTGCTTCCTCACCATAAACTGAGGGAATGGCTTCTCCTTTTTATCCTGAAGTGACAGTTCACTAGGAGCAGGTGTCTCCACCCACATGAACGAAGAGCAAAGGCCAAGGTAGAGAGGAAGCAGTTTTGCTGCTGGGGTGGTCCCCACTGCCTGGGGGAGCTGCCTCCACACTTAACTTGCTTTATTATGTGCTGGATGCCATCCTAGGGCTGCCCCACCTCATCCATACATGTTATTTAAGGATACTACCATGTAAGTGTATGTGCAGAGGGCAAGCTGTGCTGCTCCACCACCAGCCTGGCCTGCCACATTCCCATATGGGGCGTGGGGATACAGGTAATGAGTAGGAAAACATCACTTTCTCCCATTTTGGAAGTGCTGTGGTATTTTGCAAAGTGGGTAATAATCAGATTCATTTGCATGCTCTGTTGAATGGATGAGGGAGTGAAGCTGCCAGCTCTGAGCTGTGCCTGCCCCCCACCCTTCCCTTACCCGAGAATTTATTTTTCACAGAAGTCCATGTGAACATCAGAAACCGAGGCTGACCCACGGATGGGAAAGATGAGGCCAGGGGCCAGGGTCCCAGTGTAAAATGTGCCTTTTCAATCAGAGGGCTGTGCTGCACCTGGCTAAAAAGGAATTTGATGGGAGATTTGAATAAACCAAATCATTTGTCAGTGTAATATGATGGAAAAAGCAAATATTCAGGAAATTAAAGGGGGATTAAAAAGCATTGCCTTTGAAACAGGTCTAGGAACTTTGACTCTTCAAAAGTGACCTGAAGCATCTGATTCTTCCTTGTGGGAACAGGGGATGCAGATGGGATGTCCAAAGGGGACAATAAGGGGATAATAAGATTTCAAAGATCTAGTGTAGAATAAAAAAGTTGATGATGGCACATAGGCTCTTCTTTGTCCCTTTTCCAACCAACACCCAGATGTACCTGCCTGCTCCAAAGATTCTCCCAATAGATTTACCCAGTGGAACGGATTGCCCCAAGATAATTTGGAGGCCAATAGCAAAAACTTTTTAGGAAGCTGTGACAAAGCCTACTGGACACTTCTCCGGGTGATTGCAGCTTGTGTGCACTCACAGCAATACATATCCTCAGCTACAAGCCCCCAGGTGAGTCTTACTAAGGAAATCCCTCTAACTGGGCACTCGGACGTGTCATTTGTCACATGTCCTCTGCTGACCTGCAGCTCTGTATTTCCCCGGCTACACCCACCAGAGGGGGCTGTAAAATGTGTACCCAAATCCCCTCTCCGTGAAAGGTTCCTCTCTGCTGGGCAAAACAGCACAGATCTCTGTGGCTGAAGATCAAGGGGGAATGGCAAAAAACAGGAACAAAGACTGATGCCTGTCGAAGTCAGCACTGACACTCTCCCTGACTTTGGCAGAGCTGGGATTCCTGCACTCGTTTTGTTTCAATGTCAACATGAGGGGAAGTGTAGAAATGTGTTGTCAAGAATTTCACTGGAGGAATTAAAATAGCCAGTTTCAGGTTAGCTTTTTGTTTAGATACTTGTGGCATCACCAAAGGCCCTGTCTTGGCTGTATAAAGCACTTCCTTGGCTTAGTCACGTGGAAGATAGATGTGGGAGCACTTCTCTCATGAAAATGTTTGTTTTAAGGATAGATCAGAAAACTGAACCATGACAGAGGCTCAAGAGGAGAGATGGCAAAAGGAGTGTTTACCAAACAGCTCAGCATTGGAGACATAAACGGACATTTGAGCTCATTTCACTGCATAATGTTATTAGTTATATGAAATTAGACTGTCAAATACAGCTCTATAAAATGCAAGGGGAAAGCAAGAGGGCAAAAAGGAGAATGAACACACAGGGGACAAATCACTGTCACTCACAAAGGAGTGCCTGGCAGACTAAGAATTAAGTTCACTCCTCAGGGCAAGCCATCCCCAGCTGTTATATAAATACATTTTAATGCCCCTGTCAGGAGTACAGCAAGAAAAAGCCAGCGTTCCCCAACACAGTGTGTCAGGTGTTCCCTGTCATTCACAGAGCTTCAAAGAGCCACATTTCTATTGCAGTTTTGTCACTTCTCCCTGTAGCAGTGCTCAGGCAGCTTCTCTGGGCTGGAGGGAGGAGGCGGTGAGCGTGGAGGACAGCCAGGGGCAGGGCAGCAGCGCAGGGTCAGTGGGGTTGGTGCCTCCTCCCCTTGCATCGCTCATGCAAACGGGGAATCTCTGGGACCCCTCCAACCCCCTCTGGGCTGTCCTGCAATGTGTCGGCATTTCCCAGGCTGCTTGGCTTTTCCTCACGGGACTGGCGGGCAGGAGGGGGCAGGGGAGAGCTGACAGCAGCACACCGCGCTCAGCCTCCGCCACGAGCTTTTCCTTCTCAGCACAGCCATTCCCAGGGGGAAAGGTGAGGTTCAGCCTCAAGTCCTGAGCAGAGAGAAACGATGGTCCCGATCCCCAGAGTATGCAGTTACCTCTTCTTCCCATTAGTCCAGGTCCTACTGCCTTCCCTAAGATGCAGTATGGTTACGAACAATTTTGGGGTGACTGTGAGCCACACTGGAGCCAATCTCTGCTAAAGCTACTACTTTATTTTTCGTTTTGAAGAGCCCTGCAGCACTTTCTTCAGAAATAAATGCCGGGAGGGGACTTTTCCCCTTGCTGTCACACAGCTGACAATGCTACAGCTGTCAGTCCTAAACGCCTTCTCCAGCAAAATCAGAATCATTACTCCAAAATTGGCTGTATTTGAGATGAGCAGCTCCCAGACACAGTTCCATCAGCTCAAGAGGAGTGCAATCACGTCCCACCTTGTAAATGCACTTTTGGATTTCTGCTGCCTTTCCCTCTGAAACAGGAGTTCTGGCCCCAGCTAGTCAAGCAGAAGGATATAATATGATACAGCCATGAATAAGCAACTCAGATGGGAGACTGTGAAGGAGGAGCTTATTTCAAATGCAAGCCTTCCCATGAGGGCTAATGCAAGGCAACCCAAAGCCACTGCAATCCGGGGACCCAGGCTTACAGGGAGAGACAGGTTTTGTGCACACCCTTTGGGCACAAATCAGTAATTTGTTCTCTTCTTGGCATCAGGCCAGCAGAGGACATGGCACACCCATCCCTGTACCCTGAAGCTGTACCAGTACAAGAGTTTGCAAAGCTTTGCTCTAGCCAGAACACTGAAACAAAACAAAATCACAAAACCACCAAGCCTGTGAAAGTCACTGAAACCCTTCTCATGGCACCAACTGGAGAATGTAGCCCCAACAATTCCTCAGGTGAAAACAAGCAGGAGGTAACAAACATCAACTTTACTGCCAGAGAAAGCCAGCATCAGCACGAGGCACAGACTCAGAGCCACAGCCCATTCCTTGGCAGGCAGGTGTTGCCAAGGGCCCACTAAGTCACTGCTGGAGACGATAATAGTGTGTTTGCTGCCCTTGCATCCTGACTTCTGTTACTTCGCTGATGTGAATAGCTGACCTGGTACAAACTGACATCACCTGCTCCAAAGATGGACAACAGTACCAGCTACTGACCCAGTCCACGGGGGTGCCAGGGCTGAGGGACAGAGGCATCCTTTTAAATCAGAAAGGTTTTGCTTCTATGATTTGTTTCATTCTCATTTTGTTTCTAAATGGCTCTTGGTTTCCTGCACCAGCTTCAGCAATAGCTCATGTACAGTTACACGCCAAGCTCCCACAAAACACGTTGGGAAGAGCTATTTCCCTGGGCTCAGCAGCCCCGGGAGGGAAGCATCTGCTGCTGGGTGCTGTGCTCATCCCCCAGTGATGCATGGGCCTGTCTGAGCGTGGGCTGCGCTTCAGTGCTCACCCCCTGCGAGGGGCACCTTCCATCAGCAGCGCTGCAGCAGCAGCTCCTTAAGAGACACTGTGGGATCTCATATTTCTGGGAGCACATGCCTGCGATTTACAACCTTCTAGCCAGCAGCACCACAGCACAGATTACTTAATCCATCATTTCCAGGAGGGGAAGGCGGTTGCTAAGGCACAGGGAGGTTTCAGTTGGGTGAGACTTGGTCATTTTATAAGTAACTGCTTCAGACAACACACAAAGCTTCGGCCAGCAGCAAAACTGCTTCCCCCAAACCTGAGGCCTCATCCTGTCCCTGCCTTTCCTATACATAGCCAAAGACTTCCATCAGAAATGCCACACCAGTGATTCCACCTACACATGCACACAAGACACAGAGGTGCCTAGAGAGTTGGCCTTATCTTCCTGAACTCAGGGACCAAAGTCCAGTGTTACAAAAGAGATTCCTCGTTCTGAACTGACACTGTTTTACACTACGACGACACAGACTTTGATCTTCAGAAGGCTGAAAATGACTCCTTTACTTCTGGATGTGTCTCCTTTATATACTATTTTACACAGATCAATCTGATTGGCGACAAAAAGGCGAATCTCTTCAATCACATTGGTCAGACCAGAGGGACATCAAGAAGAAGTCCCTCCTAGGAAAAGAAATTAAAAACAAAGTACACTTTACAAAAACACTTCTCTTGTTTACAGAAAATTCCCTGGGAAAAGAATTTCAGAAAACCAAAACATCTGAGGCACGAAACCAGGACTGCACCAAACCACGTGCCATTTTACTGTCACAGAAACACAGACTCATTTAGGTTGCAAAAAACCTCTAAGGCCATCAAGTCCAACCGTTCCCCCAACATTGCCAAGTCCACCACTAGACCATGACCCCAGGTGCCACATCAACACAGCTTTTAAATCTCTCCATAGGTGGTTACACCAACACTGCGCCAGGGCTCGATAATCCTTTCAGAGAAGAAATTTTTCCTAATATCCAGTCTAAAATAGCCACCACTGATGATGGCATAACAGCCTAAATGATTTCAAATTGCATCTCCATTTGCTGTGAATATTAACCAGCAGCACAATGAGAGGAAGAAAAGTGTTTTCTAAAGATATATTTTCACTTGAGAGACCTGGCCACAAGGCTGTTGAAATGTAGGATGGAGGGAAGAAAGGGAGAGGGATCATGATTAGCCTGACTCTGTATCTTTAAGCATATCAATGAAGAGCTTAATGGAATGATAATGAACATGTTCCTGGGTACATGTGCTTTTCCAGCAGGCCTTGCAGCTCTTGTGTAAGACAGACAGCTCCATCTCCTGGGATAGAGCTCAGTCCCTGGAACATCCAGAGACCTTGAAAAGGCTCATCTTTGTTTTCTGTTTTTTCCCCAGCGTTGAAGAATCCCCTGTGAAAGTATTTGGTGATTGTGTGGGAGCAGGGGGAAGGAGAACATACTTTACTTTTTAGACAGCAGCCTTTTGGAAATGTCTAATGCAACAGTGCCAACAACCAGCTTGCAGGCTTGGGGTTTAGAAAGGCCATAATTCATTGGTTCATTCCAGTGGTTCTAATTTTTGTCCCTGGATTTCCCACTCTTGAGGGCACTGTTAGGCAGCCAAATCACTGTCCTTTCCCCGAAGGAAGTCAGCACTATGGTGAAGCTCCCAGGGAAGTTCCTCTTGTGGTCTCTGCTCAGACTGAGGGTCCTGGTGGGATTTCTCATAAAAAAATCAGAAAAAAAGCAGGTGGATGCCAAACTGGAAGCTCCTGGGACTTTAGGATTTTATCATTTATGCTGCAACACTCCAAGTCACTTGGCTCCTGAATCTGGGAATTGATGTAAGGCTCAAAATAAAAGCACAGGGTTTGGTTAAGAATTGTTGGCTGAAATCACAATATTAATCCAAATATGTAGGTCATATAAATGTGAAAGTCAAAATAAAGTACATTACAAGAGTTAAAAGCAAAAATTTATATCAAACTATGGAAACGGTCTAAAAATACTTGCTGCAAGTACTTGTAATGAAATAATGACAAGATAAAACTGCAGCTCTTTTTATTAGACAATATTATTGAGTCCTTATGAGGACAGTGTCTAGCAGCTTTAGGGCAGGACTCAGTTCAAGGCATGCACATTACACAGGATACATAAATTCCCACTCCAGGCTGTATCTTTGGAGGTGTGGCCTGAAGGGCTTTGCCAAGGAAGGTCTGTAGATCAGTGCTGCTGGGGACCTGCAGAGCAAAGCTGGGCACACTCAGGTGGGACAGTTTACCCCAGAGTTTCCCCAGCCTCTCACTGGGGCTGCCTTTCAGTACGAAGAGAACTGGGCTGCAGTGCCTCAGCCCACGCTGGGGCTAATGGATGAGCAAAGGCACAATGCTGGAGGACATTAAAAGGCAAATCATAAAAAAATAAAATCGCTCTCTAGCTTTACAATAAAAATGGGCATATAAAGGAGGTTCAGAAGAGATTGCTACTTTGCTCTAAACCAAGTCTGAAATTAGGTAGAATTCATCAGGCAGATGTTGGGCCAGAGGTACAATAAATGCTGATGTCGTTGTTACATCAGGTCTCTCATCTATTGTTCAGAATAGAAAATATAACCTTATCTACAGTGTATCTTTTCCCTTGGTTTTTGTTTCCTCTGCTTTTCTCTTTGCTTTGAACAATGATTAAATTAAATGATGCTATAGATAATGCCCTCTTTATACAGGTGCCCCACAAGTGGAGTGGTGGCGCTCTCAACTTGCCAAAAATAAGCCATTGCATTATATGCTGCAGAGGGCTTATCAGCTCATGCCAACAAAGGACAGTGACATGCTTGGGTGACAGAAATTGCCCTTAAACACTCTTAACTATCTGGGGAAGGAGAGCAGAAGGTAAGAGGAACGCGTGCCAATGTGCAAGAAAACAAATTTATTGCTTTCTCCAGGAAGCAACTTAGCATATTTTTAACAGCTAATGAACAGCTTGCTGTTTTCTTCTGCTGGAGTTATACCTTTAGTGGGATAAGAATTTATGTCTACACACTTATTAAACATTGTTTTTAAAATGAGAACTCTTCTTTCTCATTTCAGAGACAAGGAGGATGGAATATAGATGCTCCAGAATGAGGTTTTCCAAAAGTTCTCACTTAATATCATCTCAAACACCAGAACTCACACTGAGATTTCAGGAAGCCCAGGTCTGCTGAGAATCCCAGAAGTCTGGCACACAGGGAGAGAGCAGGGGTGTGTCTTGGTCCCTGATAGCCCTTGTCCGTCTCATAAGGTGCACTGCTCCAGAGTGAGGTGACACTGTCCTCACACTGGCCAGTGGCACCTGTCACCACGATGGCCAGGAAGGATGGATGTGGGGAGGGAACAAAACCATCCAGAGTCTGCCACCAATCATCTCATGTCCTCAAGTGTGAGGTTTAATAACTCGTGTCATTAGCTTGTCTTGCTTCAAAAGCAAGTTCTGGGTCTGGTTTTTCCAGTGGATTTTTCTCCCATCTGCTGCCTGGAAGATGGACAATGTGGGGGCATTGCCTGAGACACAAATGGGGCAATTAGGAAACAGAAGATGTAGCTGGGTGCCACAACATTCCATTTAAACTCATTCCATTGAAATTCCCCGTGGCTGGGGGCGGGTTGCAAGCGATACCGAGAGAAAAAGATGAGGGGGCTGCCCCAGAGGCTTGGATGGGTTTTGCTCAGTCCTGTTTCGGGGATGAAGGGATGAAGGAGCTGTTTGTCTCCTTCCCTGCCACCCAGAGCTCAGGACCAGAGCCATAACACCGGGCTCGGCTCTCACCAGACCCTCTGTCCACCACACGCTGCCGCGGCTACTCACCCTCTGTCACTGCAGAGATCCCGGCCTGCTGAGGTTTCCCTGCACTGCAAGTCTGCTTATTCCTTTTTTTGTTTCCCAGCCATTTGGGGGGTCAGGAGCCGATATGTGGGGTGTCCCCTCACGGCCCAGCTGAGCGTGGGAGCCCGGCAATCGCCGCCAGCTGCCGCCTGTGACCGCCCGCCTGGGCCAGGCCGCCATCCCCGCATCCCCTCAGGACTGGCGGCACAGCGCCCCCTGCAGGAGTGGAGGAATCACTGCGCCTGCCCGGCCTGGAGCCAGCAGCGCCCCCGGTGGCCGTGAGAGGAACTGCACCAGAGGGGAAAGGGCCTGAGGAGCGGGAAGAGACGGTTTGGGATTTCCTGATCTTGTTTGTTGTTCCTGGTGGTGGGGGGGGTTTGTTTGTCTTGTTATACATATGCATACTAGTAATGATCTGTAATTTCTTTCGTACCTTTGCATGAAAACCCCATAATTTCAAAGTGATAATAATTTGAAGGGAAGGGGGTCACATTTCCCATTCCAAGGGAAGCTCCTGCCTTCCTTGGCAGACACCTGTCTTTCAAACCAAGACGGCAATGTTTAACAAATATCATAAAAAGATTATCATACAAGGTCATTATCTCCAGGCTAGAAGGAAAAGGAAGAGGTTAATTGGCTAGAAATTAATAAACAAAACAAAAAACAAACAATACAACGATGACGTAGAAGCGGGTAAAGCCAAGTATAGTCCTGGGTTGGAAAATGTGAATTTAGAGTAAATGGTTAAACTAATGTATTTAAATTAATATGCATGAAACAAGTGTTTAAATGAATAGTGAAATTATCTTACCCCATTCTTAAATAAATTGCAAGACTTTTTCAAAACAAGGAGATGTCAATATTGGTAATACAGATAAACATCTCTCCAACAAGAAACCCCAGTGGGTATAGTCATCCTGGGCAGTCTGTTATGTGGTAGCCTTAAATATGAAAAGAGAAGATCCTTTACTCTCTTGACTTGCACAATCCATCAGTGTCTGCGGAATCCTGGCTCCCTGTGGGCTTCGACCACAGCTCATTTCCCATGACACCAGTTAGTGCTTCAAACACACCACCAGGAATGAAAAATGGACAAACAAATTGGATTTGCCAGTGCTTCTCATGCCAGGCAAAAGAATAGGAAAGAGGAAGGGAAGGAAAAACCTTTCTCCATTGTCATGGCATTTGCTGGAGGAGAGAAGAGCCAATATGTCTCTTTTTATTTCCTTGGGAAGGAGGGAGTTAAGGGGGAGAGCTGATGCTGCTGCCAAGAGACTGTGTGGAAGGGGATCCCTGCTAACGTCAGGTTGGAATTACTGCTGCACTGCCTTGCCAATGCCCCCAACATTTCCTGCCTGCAGAGACAGAACCAAACCACATGAGATGGGGTCTAATTAAATTACTGTGTGATTTCTGAAATATGAGTGCATCTCAAGACTTTAGCAGCAGATCTTGATGACTCAGTCATAGAATCAGAGAATGGGTTGGGGCTGGAAGGGAAAATAAAGCTCATCTTGTCCCAACCCCAGCCATGGGCAGGGATAACTTCCACTGGATCAGGTTGCTCAGGGCCTTGTTCAACCTGGCCCTTAAACACTTCCAGGAATGAGGCATCCACAGCTTCTCTAGGTAACCCGTTCCAGTGGCTCACCAGCCTTACAGGGAAGAATTTTCTCCTCATATCTAATCTAAACCTACTCTTAGTTTGAATCCATTCCCACTTGTGCTGTGATTACATGCTCCTGTAAATAGGCCCTTTCCATCCTTCTTGTAGCTCCTCCACATACTGGAGGGCCATAGCTGGCACACCCCAGAGCCTTCTCTTTTCCAGGCTGAACAATCCCAATTCTCTCAGCCTTTTTTACTTGTGGGAGCAAAGACTGCCTTGCAATCAACAACAAAACCCACCAGCACAGCTTGTGACAGAAAAAAATTAAAATTGGATCTTAATCTACCAGGAAGCTACCCAAAGGTAAAGAGAGTTAAGAGCTTGGAAAAGAGCCCCCAGCAGACACATCTCAGCTGATCGACCAATGGAAAGTGTGGGAATAGATAAGTCCCTTCCAGTCCAAACTATTCTGTCATTTATGCCATGGGCTCTAAAGTGGTTTTCCTCTGACCCACAAGCAAAAAGAACTGGAAAAAAAACTTCAGCAGTGTACAAGAGCAAAAAAGCCATCTGGAACATCAAGTCTGTCCCACCTTGTTTCAGGGAACTCCAGACATGATCTGGGGTTATCTTAGAGGATTAGGCCAGCTCACGTCAGCCATGGACACACTAAAGGGTCATACCTTTAGAAAAGACTCCATCCCTTCCCAGCTCAGCCTTTCTATTAGGAGCTGGAAGTCTTTCCCCTATGCACTGTTCTTCATTCCCTACACATGACTCAGTACAGTGAACAGAGACATCACTTCTCCAAAACCTGCAGTCCTAAAGATGTAGCAAATCATGTACCAAAGAGCAGTTAACACCTTAAAATCACAACTGACTTCTGAAAGTGCTGGCTACTATTTCTGGAAGGCAATTCCTTGCTTTGAAGTACCTTGTTTAAAAAAATACCAGTTTTCCCTCCTTTCTGTTGATACTTGTGACAGTAGGATCTCAAGGTCTCAATTACTCTGCTGTGCTGAACCCCACAGAGATACCGTGTTGCAGTCACCCTGAAAGGAGGCACTTAATGAGATTATTGAAAGGAATAATCAGGCACTAGGTGAAACACAAATCTCTGGCTGTTTGGGATTACTGACTCTAAACGACAAGTCGAATTATTTTCTATTGCATTTATTCACAAACCCATACCAGCTTTTTATCTTTGCTTCAAAAACAGTAGTGTGCTTCAGAGAATTACACGCTGCGACCAGAGGTCACTATGGCTGAAGCTGGAGATATCAATGCTCTAAGAGTGGAGTCAATGGACTGGTGAACATGAACAACTTACTCAGCAGGTCTTGGTTAAGGAACCTTTCTTTCCTTGAATTTCTCCTTTCCAAGTCAGTTCAAGAGCTGGTGATACATTCACAGACACTACTGAGCAACAGCAACATCCCCATATTTTCCGTGCAGTGTTTTCCACACTGACATTTTCTCTGGTGGGAGCACCTGTGTTTGCAGCTACAGGGAAACTGCCAGTTTCTCCACAATCCCAAAGTGCCCTGTGGTCACAGAGGCAGAGACCACTTAGTGCCCATCAGTAGAAGAGCTGTTTACACTGATGGAAGCAGATGGGAACAAACCTAACAAAAGGGCAAGAAGGACCTGCAAGACAAGGACTCTCATCCAGAAGCTTTCATAGCCAGCCAGTGAAAAAGAAAGGGGAAATCTAATGACAAACCTCCAACTGACCTGCACGGTGGCAGATGTTTCTCCTATCTCTTTAGCATCAAATACATGGCCATAAAGGAGTACAAGTGAAAAACTACATGGTCTCTAAAAGTCTTGACAAGAACAGCAAGTAGAGGAGTCTCCATCTTGGGCTGAGGGGAAATGAAGATGGAGAGGCAAAGACCCATCTTTGATCTATCTTGCCTGTTCACAGATAGGACATGTATCACAGTTCCTGCACCCGATGGGTCTGCTCCCTCCACAGTTTTCCTTTTACAGAAACAAGAACCACCACCAGGTAGATAAGCACTTCATTATAGCACATAAATAAGAACCAAAAGCAACCAGGCCAGTTTTCCCATTAAACGCATATTGTCCCCATGAGCCTGAAATGACGGCCTGGGTCTGAATGTATTGTTGACAGGAATCCATTTGCAGAGGCATCAATTATTATGACTGCAATAAATCATTTACAAAGCGCTGTAAATTCCAAACAGAGTTGAACAAACACAAGGCTTCATCATTACCCATTTCTCTTACAGCCTGAGCTGGGCTCAGAAGAGGTGCCTATCTTAAACAGGATTGATTGGAGGTATTGTACTCAGGGACCTGTACTCTGAAAAAGGGCTAAACTTTGTAAAATAAAGGGTAAATCAAGGTTAAACCTCATTCAGGCAGTTGCAGGGCTGCAGTGTTAACCTGCAGCAACACCTGAATTTGGAATTTAGAGCTGGCTTGAGAATGCCTAAAGGGGAGGTCCAGATACACCTCCTTTGCCAGGGGGATATGTGTGTACAGAAGAGGCTCTCACATCTCTGGGGATGATCAAGAAACACTCTGTTGGCATCTTCTGCCAGAGTGTCACCGTGCTAAACAACAGCTATGTTCAAATCACCTGCACAGGGATGGCTCTGGCCAGTGGGAGTTTCTCCAGCAGTATTAGGACTCAGAACTTCTCACTGCATCTTTTTAGAACCAAAACTTGGGTCAGATCCTGTGAGCGGTGCTGTGTGAAGGTTTCACACGTAATGAGCATTAAGGAGTGAGAGTCTGTCCTGCATCCTTGACCCATGAGTGACCCTCTGCAGGCAGCCAACACGAGGGCAGATCCTGCTCCAACTGCTCCAGTGCTCCTCAGTCTAATCCAGCTGCTGGGACCCACTGCTGTGAGCAGGCTTTGCAGACTGTGGGAGCTTCTACAGCTCAGCCATTATTTTGCAAATCCCTTCCTTACAAATAATAATTTTGAAAAAAGCAATAGGTAGATGGCACAAACACAAGAGAGCAGCAAAATCAGCTCACCCAGTTAAATCAGTTGCCCTTTGGGATATATTTTCTCTGCCAGACTTAATATTTTGAGTCCTGTGGTTCACTTTCCTTTTGTTTTCTGGGCCAAAACGCTGCTACTGGTTTCTCTGAGTCTGAGCACTGCCGACTCCTTCGTCTGAGCCAGCCATGTTTGGAGCTAATTTCTGCCAGTTTTATCCACTGCAAGATCCACAGAGGCATTTAAACATTTGCAGCAAGCCACAAAGGCCTTGTTGATCATTTAGCCAAACCTAGGGCTCTCTGCCCCTTACCCACATCAGACCAGAGTGACTCCAGCAAGATGAAAGGTGACGTGACTCAGGTGGATCCAGCCTCCTGCCAGTGAGATTGCAGCCTGATCTGCAGGTTTGAGAGGCCATCTGGAGGCACAAGCCCTGGACTTGATTTCACCTCACAGGGGCATCACTGGCAATATAACAGAGCAGAATCAGGCCTTCTGGAAGCAATGAAAGCTGAGACCCAAAGTCACAGGACTTGGCATTGATGTTTAATCGCTGAGCCAGCAGTGATTTTCTCATGCAGACATACCTTGAAATCATCCCCTGCATGCTGGCAGGGATTTGGAGAGACATGCTGATATATTCTGCAGTATGCCATATATCACATTTCTGTGCCATTTAAAGAATTGCTATATCAGTCAAATCTCCACAGAATATTATAAATATAAAAGAATTTATAAATATTTCACATTCAAATTCTCTGCTAACAGTTTGCAAACATCCTGATGTAGCATAATGCACTTGATGGCTGATTCATTTTCCTCAGTTTTGGGGTATATTGATCAAGTTGTGCCATTGCCCAAATGTTGTGGGCAGTAATGGCTTTCTTTGGGGTCCATGTATGGCACACAGCCCAACAGATTCCTGGTCCATAAGCCACCCCTGATGCTTAGTCACTGAGCTTGGTACAGATAATGGATACTGGGAAAAAAAACATGAGGAAGAGCAATGGAAGGGTGGGCTCTCATGATGAACAAAAGCTACTGAAGACATCAAGAACTGATTCTCTTTCTCCCTTTCATTGCCTCACGGGAGCCCTCTGCCATGAATTACTTCCAGGCTGTCAGTCCATGTTGCATACATGGTCCCCTGGCTAAACTGTGAGCCTTGGGCTGTGCATACAGTCTGAGACAAGGAGGTTCACCTTGTCACTGTGCTTCCAGCAAAAACGAGCAAACTGTGCTCTCCTAGCATGGACAATGAGGGGGGCTGCAGGGGGCTGGAGTTTTCCCAACAAAGGGCAATAAATGATGCTATTTTTACCAAAAGAAGCACAAGGATATTAAATTTTCTGTCTGTCTGATTCACATGAAGGCATGTGAAAGACGTTTTCTTTCCCCGTTTTCTTTCTGTTCTGCTGGATCTGAAAGCATGTCTTTGCATTTCGCCAGCTGGTTTCCTTTCTGGGATATGTTTAAGTTATTTGTGAAAGAAAAAAAAATGCACAATTTGCCTTGCATCCCTAAACCCAAGATAAATTCTAAACACATCAGACCTATTCCTCACTGGCCCCACCTGGCACAAGATGAGACAGTGGAGAGTGTTGATAGTGGCCTCCTGGCTTGGAGCTACACAGCTCATTTGGCATCTCTGGTCTTATAACCCTTTCCCTGAGATCTCCACATGTCTCAGAGCTCAGGGAAGCCTGAGGGAAAGCAGGAACAAGGACATTCTTCCCCCTTTCCCTGCCAGGCTCAGCTTAAAAGGTCAGGCAAACATGGTCGACCAAATTACGCACACAAAGAGCTGAGAAAGAGGAAGTCTTTACTCAGCACACATTAGCTTTGGGATCAATACCTGGAGAAGGCAAGTTCCAGCTGCACCATGTTCAGCACCACTCCTCACTCCAGCTGCACTGGGGTCAGAGGTAGATTTTGGGAACCCAGCCCTTCCAAATACCACCGAATTTAGCAGAATTTCAGCAATTCTTGCAACACAAGCTGCTACCATGTTTGCCTACACAATTTGCTACTGCCTGCCAGCTGGTGGCAAAGGTCTTGGCTGTGTCTTGTGAGAACCTCTCACTTGTCCTCCAGCACTCTCAGGCCCTGGATCCCCAGGCTGCCTGAACTTGGAGCAGCTTAAATGGACCCCAAACATCTTACAAGAGAAGAGTGCACACCTATGGCAAGAGGGGGCCCATGGAGTTACTTGCAGACAACAGTCCATCAGACAAGATTTGAGATATCTTTCCTGTTTGCAATCCTGTCTAAACACAAACCTTCTCATCTTCCACAAGCCTTTTGAAAGCATGTCCCTTCAAGCTTGTGAAAAAGGTCGAAAGTACAGAAAACTTCTGTCCAGCTCAATCAGTGGGAACCCCTACAAGAGAAAGAAGTGAACCAAAGCCCTTGCCCACAGGCTGGGAATCTTCCAATTCAGGCTTTTGTGACTCCCACCCATCTGCACTAATACAATAGCAGGGCCACGCTTGGCTCCGTGGCAAACTCAAATGTGGTTGGCAGAAATGGGGAAAGAGATATGATTGTGTTTCTCCAGGGAAAGTTGGTCATTAGGAGGGTATTATCTGGATAGTGGTTATATAAACTGTGCCTGAATGGGCTTTGTTTACAATAAGAAAATTTGCCAGAAAGTGATCAGAACACATGTGGTCTGATGAAAAGGCTGCACTTGAGCAACATGAAAAGCCAATAATCTGTGAGGAAGTAGCTGTTTGATAGCTGGGAATTTTAAGCAGGGATAGTGCTGGGGGGAGGGGTATTTCAAATCTAACCAAAACATCAGTTTTAAAATTTCTCAGCAGTCCCAAAGCTTGTGTGAAATTAGGAGTACAAATAAGGAGAAGGCTGCTGCAGCCCATGGGCCAGGTTCAGATCTGATTTAGACTTTCTGCAAACCCACAGTGTTTACAGTAGAGCATCCCCTGCCCTTTGGCATGTGACCATTTCACACAGGCAAACCTTATCCTCACACATTTGCCACCAAGGAGGTCATACACACCTGAAGGAAGGAATCTGCATTTATAATGCAGTGGATTTCTTCTTTGTGAGCATGTTCCAAGTCTCCTTGAATATGTATAAACTTGTGATGACTATCTAATTCCCTTTCCTTCTCTCTTTCCCACACAGGATTTTTTAGACTCCACCACAGAGAATCAGATCTTCCTAGCTCATTCAGTATATGGAAACTAAGTCTTGATAAGCCTTGTTTCCTTTTCCTTTCTGCTACATGCTTTATCTGATGTAGAGATGAGAACCACCTGCAGGCTTCACCGTGTGGGCCATCCATGGATTTGTACAGCTGCACTGAGAGATGACCCCTATTGCTTTCCCAATCCTGCCAGTATTTTGGGGTTTCTGCTAAGCATTGGTCCAAATTTTCATGAGACTTTCCATTGCAGCCCTCATCTCTGCGCTGGTAATGGACAAGTCAAAGCCCACTATTTCCCATAAGATCGTAGGTTTCTTTTTCTCTTAATGGCATTATGTTACACAGTGTTGTACCTCACACTTCATTGCTCAGTCCCTACCTCTCCTGAAGATGTCCACAGGCTTCGTCCCCTACCCTGAAGAACTCTGTACCACCAGAACAGAGACAGGCCCCTCCAAAGAGACACTGCTATCTTCCCAAGACAGGCATTTCAGATAAACAAGCTGTGGAAGTTTTTTTCTCCACAAGACGTGTGACTTGTAGAGAGCAAAAATTAAGCAGGATGAATGCTACTGTAGATCTCTAATTCCTGAGTTCATGAAGGTCTAAGGCATAAGAAAGCTTCTGTGATGTCAAGCCCCTCTATACAACCAGTCAGAAAAGAGGGTCTGCAACTACCAGCAGAGCAAAGTTAATTTTAGAATTCTATTGGAGAAGGATTTTAAAGCACAAGTTTCAGTCCTTTATCTCTACAGACTTTCCCTTCTCCTCCCTCGTTGTTAAGAGTCCAAAGACCCACAAGAGGCAGCACAGCACCTTCTGCAAACACAGCTATTTACTGACAGCAGCTCAGTGACTGTGGAGCTTCCATGCATGCAAGATAGGTACACACCTTCTGGGCTTTAGTTTCAATTTTTTCCTGCTCTTTAATGTAAGCCTCCAATTTAAGGTCTGAGAAATTTCTTCCTCGTAGATCACAGGCCATACGTCCCCTTCCCACGTGGTAATGGTCACCTGCAACGTTACACAGAGCATATGGAGGGACACGGTTGTGTTTGTTCCAGCCTTGTTCCTTCAGCATGATTAGTCCCACATCCCCCAGTGCAGGTGCTGACACATATGGCCACTACATTCATCATGCTCATCAGACACACAACACCAACTTGTTCCTAACTTTGAGCTCTACAGTACTTACAGATTGACAGAATTGACACTAGTTTCCCTGATTATTTTTCTTCTCTGTTCAGCTGAACACAGCACTCCCTGAACCGAAGAGAGAAGCACATGAATTGTTTATTAGGAAATGAGTGCTTTATGTTATGGATTGTTCCGTTAAAAAAAAAAAAAATCTTCCAGCTGTCCCACAATTATATAAGGTTGTAGTTACTCAACATTTAGATAGGTGATCTTTAAGGAAAAGATGGGCTTTGAATAAAGTGTCTCCTTTCCTTTCAGGGTTAATGGTGAGCAACATGCAGTTCTGCAGCTGGCAGGAGATTGGTTTTGGAAAGGTGACAGTGACAGAGTCCAGCTCTTCTGCCTATTTGTATGTTTGACAGCCTGATGCCAAAGCACTGAACACAAAGGAAATTATCTTTATAAAGCTGTTTGAAATTGTCTTTAATTTATCAGCTTTCAAAATAGTCCCTTTCTTTTTTAACAAACACTCTCACTAAGCACTCGGAGATTTGAGGGCTTTTCTGCTGTATTTGAAAAAACAAAACCATTTTGAAGACCCTTCTTGAAGTTAAATGAGATCAGCAATTTCTTTTCAAAAGAGAAGAATAGTCATGTGCAATTTCTAAGATGTTGCCAAAACTAGACCGAAAAAAAACCCCAATTTCACAACACAGAACACATCTATCAGCCATTTGGATGCTGAAGTGTTCTCGTAAAAATCTGCTTGGCATAATTACACTCTGTACAAAGTTCCCCATCGGCTCAACCAGAAATTGGGTGCTGTTTGTCCTGTTTTAGCAAAGAGATGTCTGGTGGCATGGCCACATCTTTAACTGGATTCCTACTTCACTGGTGCTACTTGGCTCTTTGCAAAACACACAGAACACCTACTGTGCCATTCATGAATGCATCACATTCCCATGACAGCTGGCAGCCACTGCTTGCTTCCTAAAATATTAGGATATATGTATTCTCGCTTCTTTTCCCAGATGCAAACAGCGAAAAGGGAATCAGCCCATGGAGACATGGAGATAAGCTACAAATCTCTTTGATCCCTTCATATCTGAGGCAATAATCCTCTGGGATCTCCATAACCCCCAAGAACGTAATGGAAGGTCTCCCAAGAGGATTGAGGCCTCAAGTCAGAAACTCCATCTCCATCATGGATATTCACAGGTATATTCTTACAGGACTCTAATAGAGCAGGGATATTTCCTTTGTTTCAGGGAGGGACTGAGATAACAGGCAAGGTTTGAATTTGATCAAGACCTGAAATAACCACAAGGTATGACTCACAAAAACACACAGCCATGAAACTTTGCCAGAGCTGCATCTTCATGTGTTTAATTTCCTAAAAAATCTGATCCTAGGTGACTGCTGCTCTGAATGGTACCTGCTTTCCACAGCTGCTTTTCCTCTTTAGGTGTCAGGACCAGCAGAGCACCATAGCTAAGGCACCAGGGTCACAAAGATGTCCCAGGGCACACCAGCTGCCCACAGCAGACTCACAGTTGCCACCAAGGCTGGGCCTTTCCTGCAGAGCAATTATTATTGAAGATTGGGCATTAAAAAGTAAAGAAATCAGCAGGACTTTGGCAATCCAGGGTAGATCTGCAGCATTGTCAGCAAAGGGGGAGGGCAGAAGGGAAGCACAATGGAAAAATAGTCAGTAAAACCTCTCTGCTTGTAAGCAAAGCATGTTTTTGGTTGTGTGACTGAACAGCAATAAACAGAGAGCCAGAGACAATAACCACAAAGACATTTTCACAGACCCTCTTCTCAGGTTAAACTCAATTTCCCACTAGCTTGCCATTGCTTTGATTATGGAGCCTGTTACTGTTGGTGTATCATAGCCTCAGGTGTAACACTGCCAACACCCAAATGCATCACAACCCCTGGCCAGGCAGCATTCCTGGGAAGTACACTGCTCTCACTGAAAGAAAACAGCTCCAGCCTGGAAGAGGCCACTTTGGGAGCAGGAAATTGCATCATAACTTCACACAAAAAAACCCATGATGGAGCTCCTGGTGCTGGAATGGGACTCAAACTCCTCAGGATTAAGTCTTGACTTCGCAAAGGGCTTGTTCTGTGAGCGATTGTGGAGACTGCCCGGGCCTTTTTGTCCATTCCCTGTGCCCACCCCAGACACCAAGGGGCAGAAGACAGGGAAGCCATCAGCTTGCTGGTCTGTTTTCACACCTCAGGGGCCTGGGATGTTCCAAGGTGTGATTTGTGGATGTTTCCACAGATGTCTATCTATCTACTTTGAACAAGCCATAAAGGACTTGGCCAGGCCAGCGCTGTATCCATTCAGAGTACCTGCTGCCCAGCCAGCTTCTCACAGCTTGGCTATAAATCTGGGTCTGACATATGCATATGCCATGTTTTTCAGCTTTCTGGCTTTCTATCCTTTATTTTTTAATTCCAGAATGATTACAGTTAAGGGACACTATCTCATCAAAATGCCTATCAGCACACTAGCTTGTAAACACTTGTAATAAGAATGGCTAATAAAATACTGTTTATTAGCCAACCTTGTACAGTATTTTTACAGCTTTTTCCTCTCATCATTGAGGAAAGATAACTCCTTTGCAGCTGTTCTGAAGCTGGCATTGCCACCAGCCTCCCTTGGTGTCACTTGTAACGAGCTGAGTAATTAAAGTCCTTATAAGAGCACCAGGGTTTTTTATTGCCCACCACAATCCAATCCTCCACACTCTGACTGACTCAGACAGGAACTGCCACAAATATTGTTTCCAAAATAGGCCAGCAACAAAACTTGCTTTTCTTGTGTTAAATGATGGAAAAATTCAGCAGCTCAGCTGCTTGAGAATCCTTGTTTCCTGAGCCAGGGTGCCAAGGAAAAATCCAGTGACCCCTCAGAAGTCTGGCAGAACAAAATCCCTGGTCAGGATTGTGGAAGAGCTGCCCATGGATCACTGGTGTTAAAATGGTAACAAGCAAATACCTGAAAGTAAATAGGGTAGGGGGAAGCCTTCATTATAGAAAGTCCTCAGGAATCAGTCTGGAGTGATGGTGGATAAGTAATGATTTGTTTGAGGTTTTTATATTTATGCCACAATCTCGCTCGTTCTCAGCCACCAACTGGGCAAATGAACCACTGGATAAGAACACTGTAAAAAGCTTAAACCATTGATTCAAAAGAGAATGTTTTCCTTAGTGGAAAACCATGCACAGGCTTCTCTAGCACAAGATGCTTTTTTGAAGCAAAGTCTGTTTTTTCAAAGGTACTTGGTGAAGTCAATTTTCATGATATATGGAGTTACTTTCCATGAGGTAAACATAAAAGCAAATGCTTGGCTGTAAACATAAACCTCCTAAGTTTTCCTCCTCCTTCTGTCCTTTTATCTCTTTTTATTGCTACATTTAGAAGTATAAATTGGTAATTTATTGAAAAATGAATGGTAACATTTACCGAAGTAGCACTATTCACTACTCATTTTACTGTGAAGAATCTGGTTTTAGGAGCTTTTTTCTTTATGTCTTTTAACACAAGCATAAACAAAAATGATCTTGAAAAGATGACCAAAATTATTTTACCTCTTTACTTGCTTCATTTAAAAAAAGAAGCACTTAAATAAAACCACAGAAAGGAATAAGGTTTCTTTGTGGAAATACTTTTCCCTATCAAGTTCCCAGTGTGGCAATCCAGTACTGCAGGCTGGAGGAGGTACTACAGGTAAAGAGACCAGGGCACCTGGGAACCAGCCAGCAAAAATCCTCAGCAGCTTCAGTTTGGGATCCTTATCTAGAGCAACAAAAATCCCTTTGACTCCAGGCACTAATTTAGACCATTGACCTGGCTAAGGCAGCCAGATCATCAAAGGGATTACCCCTCGTTAGCACCCAAGCCTAGGGTACACTTACTGCGGGAAATGTGTGATTACAGCAAATCACTCCTTCAGACACTGCCAGCAGCCCTTAGCCCAGAGCAGGGTTTGCAGGGAAGGTGAATCACTACTAGTGGCACAATTTACATCCCTGACAAACAGAAATAATCCTCCTCAGGGTGTAAAGCAGTGCCTGTGCTTAGGGGCCGTGTGAGAAAAGCACTGGGCAGCCCTTTTGGTTAGATGGGCCGGGGTGGTAGCCAGCTTTCCCTGAGTGTTGCCCTGCAGAGGAGGGTAACAAATCCTTGAGGAGGAGCTCCAGGCTGTCATCCCTTCCAGGGTAACAAATCCTTGAGGAGGAGCTCCAGGCTATCATCCCCTCCAGCCTAGATCACAGTGATATCTGGTGCTGCTTATTACAGAATGTTGTAACTACTGATTCTGCCATAGTGAAGGTTTTGAGATTCACCACAGAGCAAAACCTTGGTCTTCCTGAGGCTCTTCCTTCCCCAGGCACCTCTTACAGACTGGCTGCTGAACTGAGCAACTGAGGGCACTCCTTATGCCCTTAGCATATTTTAATGAAACCCATTATATTAATAATTTCACATATGGGAAGTAATTCAGCTGGACTGGAAACTGTCCACATAAGTCATCTGTGACTACACTCCTTACATTTTAATTCTTCCATTTCTACAGGGCAAATCACTCCCACCTTCTGCTGTGTCCAGGAACTGAATAGACAGTGATAACTTTCTGTGGGACAGAAAATTCAATTAAATCCATTCAATTGCAGAAGTTATCACAATCCAGAAGGAGGAAGTCTTTGTCAGCTAAACTTTCACAGTGTATAACAAAGGGCCTAATACACTATATAATTTATATAATGACAAGTGTATGAAAATGGTATAGGATTTTTTCTCTAAGAGCAGCATCCTGCATTGAGAGAAAATATCTCATTATAAACACATCCTCTGAAGCACTCTAACAATCTAAAAATATGGCCTAAGAGCGAAGTCACACTGTGTTTAGCACTGTAGTTTTCTATTTTATACAGTACTTATGCAATCTCATTCACCAGATGCTTTAGGCAGTGCCCTTGAAGGACTCAGGCACCCTCTAAGTCATCCTCTCACCAGTGGACAACCACACATGAGTGGAAATGCAGGCAGATTTGGATCAGGTTCTCTGCATAAGTGGATTTTATGCTGCTGCCCATTGCTCTGGGTTAATAGCAGAGATGAAAAGCCAAACACTGTGCATGACATGGAAAGTCTGAAGGATTTGTTTCAGAGAATGACCCAAAAAAACCCATGAGGGAATGAGCCTTACTCTTCAGCTGCTGAACCCAGTCCTCAGCCTGCAGCCCTTGGAAGCTTCAGAGAGGCCCTTGGAGAAAACAGCTGTCAAAGGGAGGTAGGAGACTGCAAGCCTAGAGATCAGGAATTTTGCCTGGGGAGATGCCACTCCAAGGGATGGCTGTAGACAGAGAATGAGGTGTGGCTGGTCTCCAACAAGGGGTACTCTGGCTCTTTAAGAAGTCTGCAGGAATCCCAAACACCAACCCAGTGTCCAAATCAAGCTTAATATAAGCCACAGCTAAAATGACTGGAAGGTCAAACTCAAGCCAAGCAAATGGGTAAGAAAAGGGTTTTCAATCAGCAGAACAGCAGCTAAAGACAACTACCCTTATTACTGGGTAAATTATTGGGTAATATTTCTTCCCCTCTACACAGGATGAGTTCTCACATTAGCACCAGAAAAACATTTTAAAAAATATATATATACACATTTATGGTACTGTCCATTAGTGCATGGATTTGAAAATCTAACCAGTGTGGAAGTGGCTTTCTCTAGCCTCACATTTCTGTTTCAACACTGGGAGAAGCCCTTCCGTTGAGTTAATCCTGATTTGCTGAAGATGATATATTAAATCAAACTGTCAGTTTTCAGTAATTTCTCAAGGGGAACAGCCTTTGTGATGGATTTTCTCTGGCGAGGAACATAACAGAAAGGAAACGTAGTAAAGGAAGGAATTCTGCTGAAAAGCCACTCCCAATTTAAAGTAGATAATGAGCACCAGAGCTATTGTGAAAGCAATTAATTCTAATCACTTACCAGACAATAAAATTTAATTATGGGTTCTTTGAAAACTAAAAACCCAACAATTATTCTTAATAGACTTTTCTTGATGGCAGATAGGGAGCAGAATTTGTTGAGGCTGGTTTTCCTGCAGTTAATTTTTTAAAAAATCAGCTTTCAGTTAAGGATGCCTAGGCTTATGTTAATATATAAACCAGAGCTATTGTGCTAAGTTGAGATCCCAAAGGACAGAAAAACCATCTTCAAGGAACTCCTCAATATGCTTTTATATAATTGGCTTTCTCCTCTCTGCTGAGGCCTCAGATCTTTATTATCTATCTGTTCAGGGGTGCTTTCAGCTCAGAACAGCTGAGTGTCTCCAGTTTCAATTCAGGTACATTCCTGGTAGCAAGAATGGAAATTGCAAGTGTTTGTTTTGCCATTAGGTGCTGTTTGTGAGCTTAGCTGAGGAGTAGCCCTGGTGTAGCCCAGACCCCAGCATAATCTGGTGACTCTGTGTCCATGTGGCTGTGGCCCACATCCACTTTCCTCCTGCACCAGGGGCTGCTGTCCTTTCAAACAGAAAATTGCCTACTCTCCTCCAGTCTACCAGCCTGTCTTACCCAGCCTGAACTACATGAGGACAGCATGAAGGCAGAGAAGGACCATCTCTGGTATTTCTCATTTTGATGTCCTGCTCATCTGTTTCTCTCCCAGCTACAGAGAACAACTGCTTTTGCACCTGAAAAATCTTCCAACCTCTTCAAAATCTAATAAGATGTGAGGCAAGCCTGTCTACAAGGAGTTACTGAGAGGCTTTTACTAGCAAACATAAGCTAAAAAATTTAGAATTTCCCTAAGGACTTTAATGTCAATCCATCTTCCCCTGTACCGTGCCCAAGCACCCTCAGGGTCTGAGTTTTCTCTGTTTGCCCAGTTTTCAGATGGTGGATGGCATCGCTATCCTGTGTGTCACTGATGTCCAGGATAGCACGGGCATGCACCTCCTCCTCAGCACCATGGCAGGATTTCTTTGCTTATCCATGCTGAGCTCACAGCCGTGTTTTGTTATCTGTATGAAAACTGCACGGGGACACTCCTCACACAGCACTGCTCCTGAAGCACCAAGTGCTTGGGGACCCAAATGAGATACAAATGACACAGCACTGCTGGCACCTTCATTTCCAGAGCAGCAGATCAAGGCTAAGCTGCAAACCAGATAAATATTGGTATCTTTATAGCTCTAGGAAGAGCACTAAAAAAAATTCCAGTGCCTGTTCCAGGATACACTAAGAAGTCAGCCTTGCTGGCAGTAAGAACATACTATTTATGTTCTTTCAGCTGGCCACATCAACGAATTCAAAATTTGACTAAAGGCTCAGGTTTGACCCTCAGCAAAGGTCACATTTTTACCACTTCACCTCCTCCATTTTGTCTCCTGTGAATCCTGACAGGCAGCAAACACTTCAACCCATGCCCTGTGATGCTTAGTCAGAACAAAACCCACTTTTCTAAGGGCTGTTCCCAGTGCTTCTGTCAGAGTGGGATGGATTGTAATGCCTCTCAAAGACTGAATAGCAGAGGGACACTTTAAGCTACAATGAGGTCTCATTAGGAGAAGAGATCTTGAAGGAGAAGAGCTTGGCAGCATTTAGTAACGCTCAGGAAGTCAGAAAAAAGAACAAGATTATCTAGAGCTGGAAGAGCAAATATTTTTCCTGAAAAGGCACCTGATTCTCCATATGAATATCTTGGCTGATAATTTACCCCAGAGGCTAAAAGTAGTGTAAAATCAGCACAGCAATATTATGCTGGCTTTGCACTAGTGCAAGCAACTTCACAGAGACTACCAAAATCCCATATCCGTAAGAAACTTCATGGTACATGAGTGAAAAACTGGCCTCTCATAACAGGACACTTTCCCTGGGAGGATGAATTCTGACAGAACTACAAACCCTTGGCACTCCTTGCATCTCCTTGCAAAACAGCTGCACTCATCACCCTTGGATATTGTTTTAGACAATCCAGAGCATGCAGCCAAGATCACGGTAATCCCAAAGCACCAGCGTTACTCCCCAGCAATTATTCATTGTTTCTCAAAAGTTCATTATCATAAAGCTTGAACATGATTTGCAACAAATGCTTTTGTCTTTCAGTTTCATCGTTACAAACTTCCCTAAATTAAAAGGGTTTATCTCAAGTGGTGTTATCAGCCTGCAGAATTCAACATATTTTAATTATGAGGATGAGTGAGAGTTTAGCCTACCTAGATAATGACAAAATGTTCTCCATTTAATTAGCCACATCAAAAGGTTCATATTTAAATTCTCTTCAATGTAAAGATGAAACAAATGGTACAGCATAACCAGGTTATTCCTTACAAATTCCATTATGCAGTGGTAGACATTGAGATGCAGAAGGAAGAAAACCAGAGTGTTTGGGAACTGTTTGGCAGCTGACTCTTGTAGCAGAGCAGATTTCCATGTCCTGCAGATGGCTAATGCAGCAGTGTTCATATGCTTCATATGGCATGGCAGCGCCTCCTGTCCACGCAGAGATGGCAGCAGCACCATGTGATGGAAGCTTCCCAAGGCCCAGGCTGCTCTGACTATGGCTTGTTTTAGAACCACTACGAACAGAAGGAGCCAGAGATCCTCTCTCATTTACCTCCTCATGCGGGCTGTTGCATGAGCCCACCCTCCTGCTAGTGTTTGTTGGCATCAGACTGGGATATAGATGGCAGGTGTGCATCAAGGCTTGGCACAGCACACGCTGCAGTTGGGGGTCTTAGTACAGTGATAACTTCCAAACCTCCCCTACTTTTATAGATCCCTTTATGGCAAAGATACAGAGGTGCTGAGCTCCCAGACTGACTGCTGGATGCCTCTGATGCAAGCACAGAGAGAAAAAGCACAAATAGACTTTGAAACCTTGAGAGTGCAAAATACACATGGTATGTGGGGGAAGGAAAAGAAGATGGCTTAAAGGCTGGTGGCAACATCCAGTCCAGGAGATCCAGCAACCTGCAAGTCAAGCAAGACTCATTTCTCTGCTTACTGCCAAGAGCTCTTTCAGATCATGGAGTCATTTCTACTTGTTTCCTAGGACTGTCACAAACCTGACTTTGACTCTTTTAAATGGCCTCAGAGCAAAGAGGTTTCCTATTGCAGCAGCCCTCTTATTAGAGGGTAGAAATGAGTCCAGACACAGACTGCTTGTTTATCACAGCATGAAAAGGGCCCTGGTTTATCCCTCTTTACAGCTCAGCCATCCTGACTCCAACCATTCACTGACTCTGCCTGCACCAAGCTCCTGCTGGAGGTTTCCCTTGCAGCCTCTGCCTGCTGCTTATTTCCTGCTGAACTCTGACTGCAGGGATCAGTTTGCAGCCTCTGACTGCAGCTTTTACCCAGCCAGACTGTGACTGCAGGTTCCAACAACAGGCCCTGACTGCACACCCACACTGACCTCACTGCAGGGATTCTCTCTCCTCAGGATCCTGCTTCTTCATGGTTCCCTGTTCTTTAAGGTTCCTCTTCCTTCATAATTCCCCCTCACCAGCAAACCCATTCCCTTTTACCACTTACCTTTATTGGCTACAGCTGTGACTCATCAGGGGTGAGGCTGTACTGGGTAATTAACACAGCTGTTACTGATCAGGGAGGAGGTCCTCCTACAGTTTCCTACAGTTTTTCACAATGTTTTTTCTTTTATTTATATAAAGAATACACTTTCATCTTGCCGTGTTTTAAGAGCTCTATCAGGAAAGCAGAAAGAGGTAGCACTAAGTTGTCCAATCTCTTACATTCTTTTCTTTTTGCTTTCACCAAGCCAAACTATCCCAGCTTTGCTCCTAACCTATGCAGGGCTGCCTGAACGATCCCCAAGTGATTTAAAGGGTGCTAACCTCACAACAGTAAAGCCAGGAAGGTGATCAACTGGAGAAAGAGCCTGACTTCAACATTCAACAGTGTCTCCTGGGAAATCAAGTCTCCAGAGCTTCCCATCATTCAGCATACTTGGAGAGCTATCCTCCAAAGTGTGCTCAGCAGACTGACTACGAAGAAAAAAACCCTCACTGTTACTAAAAATTAGTTCCCTTTATATTTCATCACGGCTCTTGTCACCATTTCTTGTGCTTATCTCAAAAGTTGTGCTTTGTACTGTCTCTTATACCTTCATGAATCTCTTTTATCAGCTCTCTTTTAAGACAGTAAAAAAGAGTAAAATTATTTGAGCGCTTGTAGATTAGGATATTTCTTAACTCTGAACAGCCTCCTCTTTCATCTGTCATTGTCAACCTCCCCAAGATTAATAAGAAAAAGACATTTGTAAGAGAGAATCTGTTGAGAGCAGAGATGAGCTTGGTACAAAGGATACTAATTGTAACTTTTTTTTAGCTCTGCATTGATCCCAACAGCTGTAGATACTTTAAAATCTTTTCCTATAGTGTCTGCACAAAAAAAGAAAGGCGTATCAAGAAAAAAAAATCAGCCAAGCATCATTGTCGGCCTGAAGTAAGCTGGAGGATGATTTCAAGACTCCTTCTGACCATGACAGAAGTTGGAGTTTCATCTTGCATCAGTCAGAGCAACGAGGAGGGAGAGGAAGAGGCACCAAGAGGAGACTGAGCAGAGGCAGTGCAGGGGATGATGGTATGTGTATTGATGAGGGTCTGAGTGAGAAAGGACATTCCTGTCACTTGCTTTACAGAGGTGGGGGACAATGTTTAGCATCTAATTACAGAGCACTCAGTGTGTATTCAGCCCTGGTGTGCCTCTCTACAGGATTCCACTCCAATTGTATGAGAGCCTGTGGAATCCAAGCTGTGGATTAAGTACCTGCAGCTGCTGCAGCAACAATGTATAGACAAGTATACATAGATACAGCCACGCTGTCGGCTAACTGGCACAGCAGCACTGGTTAACAAAGTTGAATTAACAGCAAAGGTTTCCTATTTTTCCAGAACTGGCAGACCCTTTTTAAAAGTGCCCATCTCTGCAATATTTGTTACCCCACTGCTCTGTCTCCTCACTTGTACTTCACATCTCTGTCTTGGGCGGATCGGGGCTTCTCCCTTCTCTTGGATGCACACACACAGCTGAAGGCCTTGTCCTACTGCTCCTTTCCCACCACCTCCTCACCTCTGAGGCATTTCAGCAGCTCTGCACTAAATGATGTGGTCACTGTCACATATAAGAATGATGGTTTCCTAACACACCACTGTTCATTGATGCTTTATAAAGAAGACTTAAAAAAAGAAGGGCAGAATCCTAGCCATGCAGAATTTAAGAATGAGTCGCTGTCACAATCCAGGGATTTATTTCATTTTCAACTCATAAGATGAGTGACAAAATAAAAGAAGAACAAGAGAACACAGATGTCTTAAGATAGTGCTTTTTTCTCTACCAGAGGTGAAAGCTGGGTGGGTGGATGTGAGATGACACCAGCTGTTAATGGGATTTTTGCCACTGAAAAAATATGTGCAGGTTGCCTTTAGAGTGCTGCTTCATTAACCACCATTAGTCACCCATTTCACAACTGAATGGGTGAACAATTGATGCCTTTGGGCTTTTCTGGAGTTCTGCTTGGTTTGGGGGTTTTTGTTGTTGTTGTGTGTTTTTTTAATAGCGTCTCTACTCTAAAAATGCAAACCTCTCACCGTGCACAGCAGGCAGGGTTGTGTTCATCACAAAATATAGTACTGAAGAAATACCATGAAAAGAGCACTTGGGATGGCAACCAGAAATAAAGTCTGGCTCAAAATTTGGTCTTGGCAGTTGACACCTATGGTTCAGAGAGTTCTTTGGTAACTAAAGGCATCACAGACTCTGCTCCTAACTTTCTGCATATCAGCAACAGCTCTCATCAGATTTTATATCCTTCCTGATATGTTTCAGCATTAATCTTAAAAAATCAAACAGAAAACCTCTTCACCCTGATTCTCTCTCCACACTCAAAGCTTCTTGGGACTCAATGGGACTTGGGAGCACACACAAGAAGCAGCCCAGGTTTGCTCATCTCATTCACCCCACCTTAAGTGCACTATTTGCAGTGTAGATGGCTTCAAAAAGGTCTGCTAGGTGGTAGCCAGCTCCACCACCAGCTACCCAGCACTAGAGGCAGCAGTATTTCTTGGCAGGGCCTGCAGGTGTTTAGGGATATAGAAGAGGTAGGTTCCTAAGGCTGGCAGTGCCTTGGATTTGGACTCTCAGGCAGGCTGAGTGTGGCTGGAAGAAAATGTTCCCCTTCAGCTTACTCCAGCAAGTATCAGGGAAATTGTCCAGCTTTGAATGCCCCCAGCTCCTGGGTGTGCTGTGTTCACACTGCAGCGCAAGCAAAGCAGGACACACACATGTTCCTTAGCTGGTACAGGTTTAGAGAAGCATTGCACATGCTGCAGGACGCAGTGCTGTTGGCCACAGAGCTGCTGAAGCCTTCTGCCATGCAGACACCCAAGGACAGACAGACATACCCCACATGCTACAGCAGGGATCTGCCCCACAGACTGAAGGTGCTGCCAGAGCTGAAAAAGCAGCAGAGAAGGTGGGAATGAAAATGAAAGGGTCATTTTAACTGGGAGGGGTTAAAGCACTGCAACACTTTCACTTCATTTTCACAGGATTTGATTTTAATGCCCACAATCATGGCACAAAATGTTGGACAGCAACATCTGGAAGTCTTTGGGGAGTTCTCCCCTTTTGAAGCCAGAAACAAGGCTGAGAGTCTTTATGATACAGGGAGAGCCACCTGAATTCACAATATTGAACAAGAATGTAAAAAATAGTAATAACAGCCTGAAGGACTGAGCAGAACTTGGAAACAATTCTAGGACACACATGCACAGCCTTCTTCTCCCATCAAACCTGCAGGCAGAAAAAGACCAAGCAAAAGCAAAATACATGGAAAGATAGTTAGGGGGATGATCTGAAATCCCCTCTCTTTTGAGGTACCAGAAGCAGTAAGATTGCAGGCTGGAGAGAGTTCTATGCAGTGTTTTCACTGTCAGTCTGTCTGTAGTGGAAGAGACTCCTGGAGTCCAATTTCCCAGAGTATTTGAGAGCTTCAGCAAAAAGCTTTGTCACCTGTCAATACAAAAAAAGAGGAAGACTGAGCATTGCAAAGGCTGTGTGACAGAGCAGGCTCCACACTTCTGCTCTGTCACCCTGAAACTTCCTGGTGCAGGCCCAGTCCTTGAGTTCATCCAAATCAACGCCAATTTCAAGGTGACTGTGCACAGGAGCTGACTCCAGCCCCCTGGAGCCTGCGTGTCCAGCTGCAGAGATGTAGTTGTGCCCTTTGCAAGACAGCTCTGTCCCATGAGAGCTGTTGTTTTAACCAGGGTTGTTTTCCTCTCTCAAACTCAGAGATTAAAACTCTACAATGCAGACAGTGCAGTGAAAGGCATCAAGAAGGTGTGGTAATAAATTTTGGATGGGGACCCTGGTTGTGCTTGTCAGAACGTGTTTTGCTAGCAGGCAAAGGATCTGTCTTCAATCCCCCATCCCTGCTAATCATGTCTAGCCATTATCCTGTGAACCTTCAGCTTGTCATTCTCCCTGCTCTCCACTCACTCCAATCACAGCAGAAGATTTTGAACAGCTGCACACCAGTTCAAGTCACTGGGCTCCATGTCAGTGTCCACCAAAATCAGTGAGAGTGTGGCTGCTGTGCTTAATGAGAACCAGATGTGGCTCTTTTGGGACAGTCAAAGCCACTTGCAAAGGAAGGGGAGGTACTGCTGGCAGCAGGAGTCCCACTTTGCATTACCTATATGGTCCCCATCAGTGTGTGAAAGGGGTTTGTTCAGGAGATACAAACCCATAATGACTGGCAACTGGGACCACAGGAGGACAGGCAGCAATTCCACTTGGATGGCACTTCTGAAATGGACTGCCCCAAGGATCATTCAAGAAAGCACAGCTACAACCTGCTGTAAGGTATAAGGACCATACCAGGATAATATTCCCCTAGAAAATGCTTCCCATGCCTAATCTAAAGATGTTACATGCAACCATGTGTGAGATGTTTGCTCTGAAGTGAAAATGAGGCAGCAACAATTTCAGCTGCACAATTTCGTGCAGGACTCAGGACTTCAGAATTTATATTCTTTGGTTTGGTTTGATTTGGTTTGGTTTTACTCAGAGCAATGCCATTTTGTATAGCAGCAAAAAGCAGATACATTTAAACCCCTGTGCTGTCATGATTTT
The DNA here is from genome assembly GCA_008694505.1 of Cyanoderma ruficeps. Lineage (NCBI taxonomy): Eukaryota > Metazoa > Chordata > Aves > Passeriformes > Timaliidae > Cyanoderma > Cyanoderma ruficeps. The sequence continues at coordinate 791,318 of VZDJ01000029.1, read as the reverse complement.
CAGATACATTATTTGTCAGAGATAATGAGGGTCCAAACAGACTGGAATCTGTGGTCACAAGGGCTTGGAAATTCTGAAGGCTCTTATGTCCAAGAGGAGAAAGAACAAGATGGGAAGTACCTTGAAGTTAGTGAGCAGAGCAATCCCACTGTCAATAGCCATCCTCCGGATCACATAATTATCATGGACAAACCTGGTGTTGCTGTTGGGCAGGTTAATCACCAGATCTATTTTCCCATCCCTCACCAGCCTGAAGAGACAATGCACAAGACACTATGACAGTGTGTCCTTCCTGATAAAAACCTCTGATGAACACACAGGCTAAACAATGCTGAAAAATGTCATTTGAGCTTAGTCTTTGCTCAAGAAACAAGGGTTGAAGGGTTAAGGCACTGAGCTTTATTCAGGAGTTTGGACTTGTTTCAGTTCTAGTCAGCAATGCAAAGCAATATTGAGCTCGATACAGCTCAGCACAACTCTGTTAAAGGCATGGCTGACTGTCATTAAAGGGCTAAATATTCAAATTTCATGTATCCTTGTATGAAAATATAACATGGAGCAATACATCTAAGCCACGCTAAACAGGACTGTTCAATGAGATGTTCATTAAGCTGAAACCTCCCTGCCGTGGCAATTCCAGACAGAATCAGATAAACCAAAACTTTTGGATTGAATTCAAAGTCCCATTAAATCTCTACCATTGATCTCAACAGGAGCAGCAATTTGCCCCTTTCCTTTGCTGTCCTGGATTGTAAAGATAAATTTGCCAAGGTGGGTGGTTCTCTTACCTCCTGACTGAAGGGAGGCTTGGGCTCTGGCTTTCTTGTGATGGCCACGCCACAGGATTTGCTGGGATGTCATTAGCATTGAGCCAGGCTGAGGTTGCTTCTGTGGCATAAAGCTGTCCCAGGAAAAAAAAAAAAGGTTATTTACTGTGTACTTCACAATACCTAAACTTCTCATTGAACTCATGTGTTGACCCAACACATAGCCTTGTTGTCAGAGCTGATTTTGGAGGGCATTTTTCATAAAAAGGGTGGCTCTCCATATAGAGAGACACACAGAGAACAGAACAACGTTCTCAGTGATTATCAGTGTTCTCAGTGATTTCCTGATGGATGATAGTCAATGAATGGTAGTAGCACTTCCAGGAGCAGTGAAGTAGCTTAGGAAAACCTAAATCCCTGTGACTTTCAATAGGGCTCAAGTTCAATCACTTGTAATTTTTTTTTTTTGCCATGTTCATTTTCTTTTTAACACCTAGTGCTAAGTTTTGAAAAGTAGAACTCTCACCAATCTCTTGTGGCTGTGTTGCTTTTCCATAGAGATATGGATGCAAAATAATTCACAGGAGTTACAAGAGTGATGTAAACACTACAAAGTTCATGTATCTGCAGCTTGTATCACTGAAACTGTATACATTTATACTATATTTTATACTATATTATACTCTACATATATATAATATTATATATATAATATATAATATTATATATATATTATTTATACTATATTATAGTATACAGATATACTCCATACAAAAGATTTTTCCTTCCTTGTCTCCTGCCATACATGGCATCCTGTTGGCATTTTTATTTCTTGGAGAAGCTGGGGGAGTGTATAATGTCCATCTTGGCTGCAGGCTGATAGCAGAGCCAGGGTTGTTCCTACCCTCACAACAGACCCATATGCTCAGTAAAACAATCATAAAGATTTTAATTAGGTGGTACCTGGTGACTTTATGGATCACTCAGCTAAAACTCCCTGGTGTACATTGAAAACACTTTCTTTTTGTTTTTTTCTATCTCCAAAGAAACTCCAACATTCCTGCAGCAGGCTGAGGACATCTGAGATTTTGAAAGCTCTCCAGTTTTAACTCAGTGGAACCACCTACCTTGAAGCCTTGCTCATGCAGTAGTTCTGCTACGCTGAGGAATCTGGAGCGGAAGGACTTCTGAAAAAGGAAAATTTTTAGATATAGCACCAAAGGTAGGATTTGGAACAGTGTCGCCCTGAATTTTCTGCCTTCTGTCTTTGTTCCTGTAGTTTCTCACGCAGCTTCATCTAAACAATGTGTATTTTCAGAATGTTTACATAGTTCTCCCCTGAGAGAAGAAATGATTGATGGTGATGTCCACCATCCAGGTTGGAGAGGTGGCGACCTCTGTAGCCAATCTCTTGATGTCTGTACAAATGTATATAAATGGAGTCAGATTTTGAATTAAAGGTTGTTCCCTTGAACAGCTGCGGTGTGGAGCCTCATCTTTCTGTCCCTGAGGTGGGACACTCCCAGCCTCGGCAATCACAGAACAGTACATTTTTGGGCAAAATGAAGCTCCTCCATGCTGTGCTAAGAGGCAAACACACCTTTCTGTGCTGAGTGTGTGCACGGACAGAAATGACTGCTTTGTGAATGTACAGCACCATTCCCAAGACAACTGTCTGGATCCTGAAGCCCAAGTCACTCTGAGCTAAGACACATTTTTGTTACACCACAGTAAGTGTTCCCATACTGCAACCACTAAAGACTTACTACTGGATATTAACTATCTGGGCAATTGCCTTCTCAAATACACCAACTGGAGCCTCCTCAGTTCTTAATTAAATGTATTTTCAATCATTGCTCTAACATTTGCTTTCTCTTCTGGCAGATAACATTTATGGACAGGCTTTGGAATGCCTTTGAATGCTCTGCGCATTCACACAAATGAGAGCTTGTGCATGTGTGAGTTCATTTCTAAGTCCTGTGGGCATGTGGAAATGGAGACAGGAGACTGGGATGCCATATTCCCACGAGGACCTGAATGCCTGACTTACAGCACCTTTGAAAGACTGTCTTATAATGCACATCCACATTCAACATCCTTTAGAAAGATAAGACAACCTCCTGTAAACATCTGAAACCTGAACAAGCTGTCTCAGAGTAACAGGTGAGAGAAAGTATCAGCCTAAGAATCTTTGGGATGTTGAAGGTACAGCAATGCAAATATCAGACACAACACATGCCCTTCTCACTGCCAAGGCAAGACAAACCTTGCTTTTAACCTTAGCCTGGTGTGGGCTTACACACATTTGCAAGTAAGATTATTACAAGCTCCCTTGTTCCTGCTGGAGCTACTGATAGCTTAACCTTTATGGATGAGAGAGCAATATCCTGAAGGGCCAACAATTTCCTAGGAAGAAAAGGACCAAACAGGGTTTGGGTTTTTTTTGGTTTTTTTTTACTGAGCACTCATTCTGAAAGCCATCTTGTTCTGTACATTAACTGGAAAACATAAATATACAATGTGACAGGGTTGGCAGCTTCCCAGTCAGAGAGAATGGTTCTGCCTTCTGGTCAGGGGTGTTGGCTTTCACAATAGTATTATAAACTTCTATCAAACATGTACTGAACACTTGTGACACATAAAACAGCCTCTCTATGAAAAGAAATTACAGCTGTCAGCTTGCATCGGAGCAGCCTCAGATTTACAAGCTGGCTGAAATAACCTGTGTAAGAAACCATAAGTTACTAAAGGTGAAAAGTACAAGCAGATTTACTTAGTGGAAGGTATTTATTGTAGGAGAATTGCATTTTTTTTCCCCTTTATCTGAAAAGTTCCATTTCTTATAACCCCTCATGTTTTCCAGCAAGCCCTGCTATTTGTAAAGGGCTACATCCTTAGCTCATTCAATATAGCTACAACAGTTCTCACTGAGATCCAGCTCAAAATTAAGCCAACCCATCTCCTGTGATAATCTTGAATTCTGTATACAAATCCACAGTGGAGGATGCAAAAAATTCTGGTATGTAAGGAACCAAGGCAGAAGGTTACCTTCAAACAGACTTGGAGTGCCAGGATTTAAAAATAAAATACTCTGTCAAAGCTTTCTGCATCTTGTGGTCACCAGCATAAAGGTAAGACACTCCATCCCAGGGATATCATTGAATAGCCCAATCAGGAAAGAAAAAACCCCTAGCTTTTCAACTGCTTATGCACAAATATAAATTATTTAATGGCCGGTTTCAGCATCACAGATTTCCCCAGCTTGTGGGAAGAGACAGATTATCAGCTCAGAGGTTCATTTGTCTAACACAGAAGTCATATTCCATCTCCCCTGGGAGAGCATCAGAGCTCTCACATCCTGGGGATCCCATACCTGTGCAGTGTCACTGAGTGCTCACAGCTGGGGGACAACCCAGCAGGCTCAAACCCCCACCCTGCCTCGTGCTGTCCCCTGGATGTCAAGGAGCACTCACCTGCCTGACCCTGAGGATGATAACTTGGTTATCCACAGCTCAGCACAGCACCAGGAGGATTACCTCTGGAACTGAACGCCAGTCTGGTTGCAAGGTGGGTTCATTGCTGGCCATACTGGGCTCAGTTTGGACCACAGATCACAGCAGTACCGTTTGACTCTTGATTTGCAAAACACCCCAGAAACATTTGCAAGGAAACAGTTTTTCCTCTCCACTCCTGTTAACTATATCCATTTGACTTTTACTTTCAAGAAGGCAGTGTCCTCTACCTCAACATGATTAATAGCAAAGGTATAAATGTGCAGCATACCAAATCACTGAAATATGAGCCTAGCTGCTTTGGAGAGAAGCAGAATTCAAGACCATTTTGCTTCCTATTTCTCTCTCTGCAATAGATAAAAATCCAGTCTAAAAATGAGAGCCAGGTACTAGTCATGAAGCAATGAAGCCTTCAAAATTGGGGTGTGCTTTGAGTTCATCATCTACTGCAGGTGAATCACAGCACCTTCCTCAGAGACAGCCAAGGGGGGCTCCTGACAATGATCAGCTCCCAGAGCACCAGAGCAGGTTGCAGAAATCATCCTGTCATTTGGAAACACTCAGTGAAGGTCGAGAGAGGCTATGTGCTGTCTGTCCTTCTGAGACTGTGTTTCCCTGCGAGGATACCCCTGCAATTTTGCCTGTATGAGGCAGGTGGGTTCATGACTGTGACTGAAACGAGAATGGTTTCATTTTCTGAATGTGTTCACAGCCCGCCCGATGCCTCATTCCTTGTGGCTCTTGTTTCTGCAGTGAGAGGCTCCCCTTTTTTCCAGCCAAATACTCAAAGACCACCTACAGTCTATAAGTAAGGTGAAGGTCAACATTTCAACCTTCCCTTCTCACAGGGCTTTATTTCCCCTCTGTTTCAAAGCAGACCATTGAAAAGTACATAGGTGACAATCTCCAGACTGGGAAGGGACAATATCTGGTTCTCAGAATCAACTTCACACCTCTTGATTTGGAGTTTAATTGTAGAAGAAATATGCTGAGATGCAAAGAGATCTTTAAGCAATTGATCTGTTGTTTTTAAGTTTATTTTGCCAGAAAATGAAGCATAAACCACTCATTAAAAGGACAGAATCTTATTGCTTTTAAAAGGTTTGTGGAGTTGAGCTTTTGGCTTTGTTTTATCTTTTCTTTTTCCCTTCTTTTTTCTTCTTAACACCTTTGTACAAAGAACATTTGGCTCAGTTTAACAGGCACTGACACAGAACTTACATAAATGCTTTCTATAGCTAAAATTACTTTTTTTCTGCCCATTCCCCTTTAGCTGCTATCCAGAAAATACCCTTAAATTTTAAACACTGGTCTCTCTGCTTTTTTCTCCTCCTGGCTTTGCTTTTCTCCTTTTTTAAATACTGTATTAAGATATGCAGTATATACAGTAGACATACAGTACCAGAGCTTCATACTGAACTTTTAAACTTTATCTAGGTAGCAAGCAATTTTTCTGCTAATTAGAGGTAACTTAGAGCAACTGCTTCCACCCCAGATGTGTGGTATATATGTTGACATTTAAGGACTCAGCAGTAATCCTTGTTAGCAAAAGTCATGTTCCTTTCTGGCCACTTTTTACACACTTCCTTCACATCCTCTGCTGGCACAAAAAGCCAAAGACATTTTTCACACCCCAGTCGTCTGACAGGAAAATTCATCTATTCTATGGTTTTGTTTCATCGGCTCTATGCAGTCATGTAGAGCATAAGCTTATTGCAAGCACAATGTGAAAATGGCAGGAAGCAATCAGATGGTTTTATGGGGCCCAAGAATGTTCTAGTTGTGTTGGAAGTGTATGAATTTTTAGGAACATATGTACATCCCAAAGTTTACAAGTGTCTCTGATTTCAGCGCCTTGTGCAGTCAGTAACTATTCCTTGATAAAGAACCAAGATTTTTTTTTCTTTTCTGCCTAGCTCCCTGTTCATCCTGAAACACAGAACCTCCTTGCTGATCCAGGCCTGTGAAAGGAGCAGGGTTGTTCCTAAGGAAAACCCATTGGGAACTTCCTCACATAAAGGCTCTTTGGAGAACCCATTGCACTGGAGAGCATTCCCACAATGGCATCATTCCAACTTTCTGTCACACAGAGCAACTTTCAGTGATGACAGCAAGAGATGAAGCCCCGAAGTCCAAGCTCTAGTCTAGCATGGAGTCAGGGCACCTGCAGGGTGTGTCCTCTCACAATCTGTGACTCTGAGAGGCAATCTCTCAGAGGAGGTAGTTCTGGCAAAGTGTGGAAACCAGAAACGTCACTACAAAAATGTAGCATTGGTTCTTCCTTTCCAAATTACTTCTGGCTCACAGGAGCTGTAGGGTAGGGATCGATACTGGCTGTGCACAGTCATCAAACAGGGATGGCAGAAAAGTGGGGGACAGGGTGAAGACTTGTTGGAAATGATACAACTTCTAAATTTTTTAGGGAGCTTTATTCAGGGATTTGTCTGCCTTTGACAAGGGGGTAGAGAATTGGGGTTTCTCTTCAAAAGACTGTTCACTGGTGGTTTGAGTTTCACTGTGTGAGATCTGATGGGCTTCAAAAAGAAGATTCCTAGTTTCTGAGAGTTTAACACCTACAATTGGAAGTAGCCAGAAGATACAAAGGAGATAAATGGACATTAATAGACATAACCCCCGGTGTGGTTGGAGACACCTGGTCTGGGAAAAGATTTATAAAAGAAGCAAAGAATGAGAACCAGATCAGCATCAAAGGTTAAGGCATCAGTAACAAATAGAAGACTGAACACTAAGAATTGTGTAATACAGGACCAAAGAACAAGAATTTCTTGGGGGGAGGTAATGTCTAAATATGTGAAAAGTCTGGTAAAGAACTCTGTGTAATGGAATTGTTTCCACTGCACAAGCTGGGCAAGTGTGGATGGAATGATTTCTATTGCACATCCTAGCCAGAATAAAAACGTGGCCAGAATCACATCAGTTCCTCTGAGCTGGTGCTTTCTTAGCTTTGATTTTTAGGACTCACCTGGATTCCAATCAAAATTCCTTCTTTGGGAAATGTAAACCCTGTGGCAAGCAGAGCCTTCTGGAAGGCAGAGTACACATCCTCCCCAAAGCATGCAACCTGCAGAAAGGCACAAAGAATGCATGAGGAGAAAACCAAAAACATTGCTTTGAAAAGAAACAGGCATGACATTTTCAAAGAGAATCTTTTGTTTCTGAGTGAAGAAGTCAGACTGCTTTGCACGGAGCCTGCAGGCACGGGGAAGGGAATAAATCAGAAAATCATTGCAGACAAATCCCGTCATTTTAATGAAGCAATAATGGAGGAAGCAGCAACGCTTTAGTTTCAAACAGCACACCGAGGAGTAACAATTGATTCTGCTAAGTTATTGGGATGCTGTGCACAGCCTCTGCTCCAATGTTTGGGATTGCACTGCAAATTATTTAACATTGTAGAAGGCTTAGACACCAGTGAGAGTTGTGCAAGCAGGCACGTTCCTCTGTGTGCCTGCAAACCAGGGTAAGGCTGTGTTTGTGCTCTGGTGGACTCCTGGCATTTCTTAAGGAAAACCACGAGATATAAAGATGCTTTTCCATTAAAAGTCCACAGAAGAACAAAATTGAAGTAAAATTTCAGTATTTACTTTAAAACAAAGCAATCAGAACAAACCAATTCATAATAATTTCTTTTAAATAAATTATAGTTTCAAAGAAACAATTGAGGAAGAAACCAGTAAGAATCATTTGGCAGCCCTCCAGCATCCAGAACTGGATGTGGAGCTCAGTTGCTTACAGACTATCATATGATAACAATCTTCTGAAAGAGCTGAACTGCATTCCTAACCAAAATTTGGAATTCTGGTGACAAAAAGAGAAATGCATCACCTTTTGTGATAGTTTAAAAAGAAAAAAAAACAACCAAGCAACCTTCACTTTTTTTTGGTCAGCTCCATACTTGTTGAAAAACAATCAGAAGCAGGAACTGTCACTGATTTTTTTCTCTTTGAAATAACAAATCTACCAACATATACAGATGGGATAAAGGAGCTAATTGAGAATTGCTCTCCCATTTTCCTTTCATGGTCCTTCCCATCCCAGAGTGAGCCCTCACATTCCTGGCCTCACCATGGTGAGCAGAAACCAGTACTTCATGAAAAATAAATGATGATTTGCCAGATCTGCTGAAGTAAAAAAAAAAAAAAAGAACAACTAAACGAGCAAAAATCTCACAAGGGAAGGGATTAAAAAAATCCCGAAAACATGATACAGTATACCTATCTTCTATGTTTTCTATCTATTTCTCTCTATTCTATATTCCTGGACTTTTTAGGGTGACAGACAGAGCCTCCCTTGAAGGCTCTCCAAACTGCCAGAAGAGGTTTATCATTATGGCATGGTCCCCAATCCTCAAAGAGACCCCCAGCACTGTGTCTTCTCCTATTGCAGGAACCATGGCTTCCAGCAAAATAAATCTCTGCCAGACAGATGTTACAAATTCAAGCCCAGATCAAGCCATGTGTGTGAAAAATGTCTGTGAGGAATAACTGAGCATTTTACCCAAAGCAAGTTATTATCCTTACTTCACTATAGGAAAGACTTTCATAACTGTCACACTTTATGGCATTTGTGAATATGGATCTTTCCAACCCATAAAAGTTAATAATCCCTCCTTTATGACCATGGTAATCTCTAACTCTGTATAAAGCCCAGAAAAATAATTCTTGTCCCTAGTTACATTTTTATTCCATTTTTGGTGAGGAGGTTGTCTGTGTATTGAATTTTGTTCTGAAAATCAGGAAGTCACAGAAGTCACTTGACTTTTTTCTGCCCATTAACTATACTGAAAGGAAATCTTCTGCAATACTGATTTCCAGCACATTATGAAGAGTCAAATAAAGTAATTCTGGAGAGATGTGGGAGACCTAAGGCTGTTCTTACTTTGTATCTGGGTAGAGCACTTTTTCATACTAATATGGAAAGTATTTCTTAATGAAAACAGCTCCTTCCAACATGCCCAAGCTCAAATCCAATGGAGCAGCCCAGACTCTGCCTCCTGCCTAGGGATGGTAGAGCAGAGTTAAGTCTGATCAAATTGCCTCAGTGTTCAATCACTTTCCAAGAGGGTATTCTGGCCCAGAATAGGTTTTTGCTGCTGCAACTCACTCTAGAAGTAACAGAACACATAAAAGTTAAGAAGCACTTGGGTGTATCTATGGATACACCCTTGATGGCTCAGCAATAACTCATAAAGAAACCTTTTTTCACACATGAGTCAGTGTCACTGCAGGTGATATGGATGGAAACCTGTGTCTGCTGAGCCTGGGCAGGAGGATGCCCAGCCCTGTGCCCTCACAGTGTGCCACAACCACACCAGGAGACATTCCAGCAGCACCTCACAGCCTGGCTGCACAAAGAGTGGGGAAAGCTGCCCAGGCTCACCCTGCAGCTCACCCACATTTTATTGTCTCTTCCTTTCATTTTGCTCCTTGGGACATGTCCTGATGGTTACCAGGAAACAAGAAAACACCACACATTTTTGCTGCCTTTAACTGGCACATCCCAAGGCCGACCACTCATGCCTGGGAGTCTCCGTGTGGCTGCTGCAGCAAGTGTCCATGGGGCTTGGGAGCTGTCACCACTTGTCTGTCATGATATGGAGCACATGAGTCACAAAACAGCCTCCCAGAACCCAACAGCTCCCAGATAAACTCATTTCAGGCTGTCACACCGACCAAGTCTAACTCAGGGAACTGACATGCAGGTAAAGAGGGACATCCAGTGGCTGAAACAACTGGGTTTTCCAGGATATTATGGGTTTTACAGCTAAGAAAGATGTTTTCAATTTTCTGAAGAAGCAACAGATGCCATCATGATTCAGGCAGTAATAAGATCACTTTCAAAGATTCATTATGTTTAAAGTCAACTTGGTTTAAAAAAAGAAAAAAAAAAGCAAATGTAAAAGATACCTCCCCAGTAGAGGCCATTTCACATCGGAGAACAGGGTCAGCATCTCTTAGCCTGGACCAGGAAAACACTGGGGCCTGGTGAAAGAAAGAGGCAGCAAGGAGAAAGAATAAAAATTGGACCATTTTAAGAAAATATAAAAAATCCAGCTATGCTTGGAAGTGACAGAAAGAGACACTAATTTATTCAAAAAGACACAGTGGTCGAGGCTGATAAGCAAAGGACTGTTTGGCAAAGTAGTTCCCTCAGCATCTTGATGACGGACTGGAACAAATAACCATGTATTCCACCAATAAATCAGTCATTTAACTCTTGCATCCTGTTCACATTCCAGTGGCAGATTTTCAGTCAGTGGTAGCTCACTATCAGTATGAATTTAAGGAGATATTTTTAAACAAAAAGGCTGTGAGGTACCTAATTCATGGAACAAGGAGAGATACTATCTGAATCCAGCTGGCTTTTTAGAGAACGCTGTTCTCCATGAAATGTTTAATTTGCAGAAATAAAACTATGCCGCAGGAATGCAAACAAGATGAAACTTTGCAAATTATTTTCATATTTTCCCTCTCCCCCCATCCAGGAATACACATTTGTAATTTTTTTTCTCTTTATATGCTAATGTTAAGCCCCCGATCACTATTACTACTACTACTATTATTATTATTACTATTATCTGAAGACTTAGATCACAGCTCTGAGTTCTCTTGATCTTACACTAAGAAACATGGAGGTGAGGGAGGAAAATAAAGTCTCTGTTAAAAAACCAATGACCATATGTAACAAACATGGAACAAATTTCCTACAGAAAATTAACCAAGTAATTTTCTGTAGGGCTTCTCCACATCTTAAACTATTAATGGTATTTGCATAAAGGCAGCAAGATTTCTGCTTTTAAAACACGTCTATTTTTAAATTCAAAGCCACAGTTCTGTCCCTGGAGGTCTCCAAGGGTAACACTGAAAATAACGCAGCTGCTGCTTCATGACATGTAACAATGACCAGTTAAAATGAGGCAGGAGAAATTCAGAAGGTTACTCAAAATATGGTGTGTCTCTGTGACTTTTAGATCAGTTTGTTTCCACTGTGAGTACAGAGAAAATTTTTTAAGTGGCCAACTCAAGCAGAGATATGGCAGTCAAGAGGGATCATTTTAATGTACATTGTCTCGAAAGGTAACAAGCAGCAAAGCCTTCCACCACCTCCCAAACTTTTATCTGCCATGAACATGAAAATGCATCATCAGGAACAGACCCTGTACTGCAACTAAACCCCATTTAAAACTAGTCAGCCATTCTCTACCCAGCATTTCGTCTTGGTCAGGCCCCGATACTTGCACCAGTCTGGAAGCAAACATGGAGAGAAAATATTTCAGTCACTAAAGCTTAAACTGTGGCCCTCTAATCCACAAAGGAGCAGCTATGTTGAGAAAGAAGAAAAGAGTTTCATGTCTTCTTTTACGAGCTGCCGAAGAAAAAAGATTCTGTGTCCATGCAAATACTACTAGCAATAAATTGTAAGAGGACAGAAAATATGATCCATGAAATAACAACAACCAGGCTCAACTGGAATATTTTTCAAAGTTTAGCATTTCCAAAGGTGTTAGCAGGTTTTTACATTTGACAAATCCACACAGAACACGAGCAGTATGAAAAGCTTTGTAGGGAAGTTTTCAAGAATAAAGCTGGGTTTTCTGCTCTGTAGCCAGCGCTCCCAGGAGAGACAAAACTCTTGACAGTTCAGCTCACAACACTGCAGAAGCCCCAGGTATAAATAGTAGAAATTTATAAAAATAAATTAGACTCACCAAAACAAAATAATAAGTCTCAAGTTGGAATTTCAGGTAACACCTATCTGTGGCACCAAAATAAAATGTAAAGCTGTATCTAGACTGACTGGCTTGGGACACAAATTTGGCTTGCATTAAAAAAAAATTTAATGTTCTGAACATTTTATTAGTGGAAAGATGTTAGGTGTTTTCTGCTTACTCAGTTTTCACTTAATATGGAAGTTATTAAAGCTTGAAAGTTTCTGTATAAATAATTCTCATGTTTTGGATTTTTTGCACCACTATTCTAGATTTTTTATGATTACTTTTTTTTTTCTTTCACTAAGCATTCAAAAATATCAACCATACACTAGCTTAGGGCCCTACACAAACTTAGTAATTATGGAAAGTAAAACCTTGGCCTTACTGAAATCAAAGGATCAAAGGGCAAGACTTTCAGCCCTATTTTAACCAGTGGTGTGTATAAAGGGGATTATGTGGATTTGACAGCCCATGTCCCAGATCCTGCAGATAAAATATGGGGGACACTCACAACACAAAGCTGTGCGTGTCCCCATATGTGTTACATAGTATTATGAAATAGCCTGAACCTCAGTGTTCAACTCTGCAAGTTTTATTTATTTATTATGCAGTTCATAAACAGGATTCAGAGTAGGTTAAATGCTAAAAATAAAGGAAGATTTGGTTTTACTGGATAATTTTCTTCTGATTTTTCTCTAAAGTCTCCAAATACATTATCTCGGCAGAAACTACAAAAGGTGAATTTGGCCTTTGGTCAATGAGTAAATTGTTCTCAGGGCATTAAAGTACTAATTGCATATTAATGTGTTACGTGCTGGCTCTGTGGTGGGGTTTCCGTGGTTCTTTTGGAAACCATACCTTAATCCCAACGTATCTGGATGGCAAAATGGGATGCTCCATGGTGGGGAGGGATGACTCATTAACCTGCTCTCCAATCATCACTTTAGTGGCCACATCAATGAAGTCCACACCCAGAGTCTTGGATACAAAGGGGAAGGAGCGTGAAGCCCGCAGGTTACACTCTATCACCTGGTGGGATTTAAAAAAAGAGAAATATCAGGGTCAGGCCCTGTGCAGGGAAGAAATAAATTCACTCATATTTTTTGAAATCAGCCCTGAGTCCTCTTGGCAGACATACTCTTCAGATTGTCAAATAAGAAACACAGAAATTGGGCTCATTATTAAAACAGGGATGGGGAATGGCCAACCTGAGATACAAGCAGCTTGTTCCTCAGCTGAGATCCATCTCTATTGTCTGAATATTAGAACTGGGGGGAAGCCAGACTTCACTCAGAAAACATGCTTTACTAAATGCTAAGGTAATGTGCAAGAGGCATGGAAACATAAGCACAGGCATTAGGAACAACCTCTAGAAGTCCAACTTTTTCTTTTCCCATGGTTATGGCATTTCCTGAATGACAAGACCACCCTTACTGACTTCCCTCACCCACATGTGGAAGCCATTCAGCCAGGCAACAGTGCTGAGAAGCCACCTTGGGGTTCAAGAGGGGAAGAGGAATTGCTGTAGGTGAGAATGGAGTGAAAGGGGGTAAGAGTGGTTAAGGTACAGCTGAAAAGCAGGGGCTGTACAGAGAAACACAGGCACCACTGTGGGAAAGCAAGGAAGGAAAAACTCTGTGTGAAACAGAGAAAAGGTGAAGAACAGTAGGTACATTTTACTCAACTCATAGCCCAAACAAGAATTTTCACCAGTATTGCATCTCTTCTGTTTCCTGCCAGGTTTTCTTCCTATTCTCTGTTTCCTCAGTCACATTCCTCTGACCTCCTTCCATTAGCAACAGCAAGCCAACTGTTACCCAGAGAGGGTCAGACATGTGCTGTGCTTCTGTTGCTAATAGCTACTAGGACTATTCAGATAACCATCCTCATAGCTTATAGTAAACGTTTAAACACTTCCATTGTTTTGCTTTCTTTTCAATCCCTTTGAAGGCTTAATTTAACATCAAAATAGCTAAAGATGAGAGAAGATCTTGGAGATCTAAAAGCCATGATATCCAGCACATGGGATGAGGTGCAGCTCCCAGTGCTGTCCATCCTATCCCTGATTATGTTGGGAAGGACAGCAGCCCACAGTGAAACAAAGCTGACAGACACAGCAAGCAGACTCTCTTCACCCTCGGTGTGAAGGCAGGGAGAGCTGTGAGATGCAGAGTGGCACAGGTGAGCCCAAACCTCTGACAAGGCAGGTTATTTGCCCTGGCTGCCACTGCCACTACACCCACAGCAGAGACGCAGACATGCAGGACCCACACACCTCAGCACAGCATGGGCCCTGCCACACTCACAGCAGCTCTTACCAGCACATTCTTGCCTTGCACCAGGAACTGGATATTGAATGGACCAGAGATGGCAAAAGCCTTTGCAATCTTTTTTGTAGCAGCTTTTACCTATTAAAAAAAAACAAATTTAAAAAGTGTAAATGTATGTATATAGAATAAATAATTAAGTTCCACAAAATAGACAGCATCATGGCAATAAATCACTTGACTTGTGGATTTCTTTAAACATCATCTCTCTCTGTCTTGTTTTTTTCTCTATACCCACATTTTGGCAATGGCACTATTTCAGAGGCAAACATGTTTGATTTCCCTAGTATCCTAGAGCCTGGAGAGCCATTGGAGGGCAGAAGTAAAAATCAGGTTTTTTGTGTGTGTGAAAACACAGAGAGGAGAAGGAGAAAAACAAAGAATCAAAGCCTTGCCCTGTAGCAATTCCTACACTGCACACTGGAGTTTCTATACCTTTCTTGGTGACATAATGAATAATGTTTTGTTATTTGAGAATAACGAATCAGTTTTGTAAGTGTCCTAAAAGTCTTTCACCAACACGCCTGTCCCATCACAGAGTAGTGGGAGAGATCTGAGTAGATAGACTCAGGAACAAACTGGGAGGAAAGTCTTATTTCCCAGGTGTGTCAATACAAGGGTTTGAATAGCTTTGCTCCAGGACATGATTATTTTCAGAAACAAGACTTTGGACATCCTTGGAAACAGAGCTGGAGCACAGATCATTGCATTACAGCTTTTGCTGGCTTCCAAGCAAACCCTTAACAGGACGACATAAACAGGCATGGAACATTTAATTAAAAAAAATGCATCTTAACAACTACCTCTGTATCACAAGGTTTATCCTTGAAAGGGGAAAAAGTCAATATTAGTTGAAGTTCATTCATCCTGAAATTATTTTTGGAAGAGCAGGCAGGTAGAAAGTCATACATCTGACATGATAATGTAAGTATTGTGGGAGAAAAGGAAGTGGAAAGAGAACCATATGGCATATATATGAATGAGACAATCCTCTGCAGCTACAGAAGCTGGTTCTAAACCAAAAAAAACAAAACAAAAAATCCTATGGGTTTGAAAGTGTGCACATCTACTGCTTAAATTACTGGGATAGAGCTCAGATAATCAAGCCAATCACAGGGGCACTCTGGCATCCTTCACTTGCACATACCACGCTGGCCTTGAAAAAATCATTTTCTCCACTGGTGGTGGAGGGAAAGCAGAGTCAAACCCTCATTTCCTTTTCTCCTTTCAGTGCTAGTGCAACACCTACCTTCTCCAAGGCTCCCTGGCTGATGGTCTGTGTGGGGAACATGAGGGTGGCATCCCCTGAGTGAACGCCTGCGTCCTCCACGTGCTCTGAAATCGCATGTGAAATAACCTGCGCACGGCAAGGAGAGAGCACACGGTCATCTCACCCCCTCAGAAACTGCTCCTTCCTCCCCAGCACAGCACAGCCTCCTCAACACAACTGGATCTAAAAAAGGATACAGATTGGGGGAGAACAAAAAGGGAATTTCCCAAGATTTTGGGGAGAATGTGCCTGAGGCAGACATTAGGCATATGAACAGTATCTTTGCTACTCTGGTTAAGCCAACCATAAACATGGAATGGTTCCCAACAGGAACAAGCAGGAACTAACATCACTGGTACATAATTTTACCTCCACTCTTTTGTGGTCTTTGTCTTCAGCAGACAGAAGAAATCCAGGCCTAAGGATTTAAATTTAATTAACTGCATCAAGGCACTCAACCTCAATACCAAATAAGTGATTGTGTCTGCTGCTTAAAAATTTGAATTGAAAAAGGACTATTTCTGTTAATTGTGAAGTTTGTGATTTTTTTTTTGCCTTTGCCGAGTAAGAAAAGGCAAGGTGAAGTTGTAAAAAAAATGGAATAACTGTGGTAATTCCATAACTCATGATAAAATTCTGATGAAAGTAATTTCTGAAGCCATTGATTTGCAAATCTGGTATAGATTATATTCAAAAGGATTAGTCTACATGGATAAACAATGCTTAAAAAAACCTGATTAGATGTATACAATAAGAGGTGGAGCTTTTCAAACACAATGGTTTTGAGCCTAAGATTAATTCTTCTTGTTTCTTTACTCTCCTCAGCATGAATCCATGGCTTTATAGTAAATTATTCAAATTATACATCTTTGCAGATCTCAGATCCTGAAAAAACAAGTTTAATGTTAAAGAAAAGCAAAGTACTTACTCTTCCTGCCTTGGCTACAGCATCCATTTCCACCTCACGGGCATCTTCAATAAATTTAGTGAGTACCACAGGGTAATCCTGCCATCAAGACAAGAAAAAATTAGAAAGTTTTGGTAAGAGAGTATTTGTAGACCACCTAGGAGCCTTTGGAAGCAAAAGACCAGAAGACCAATCTATTAATATCCTCATTTCCACAGATAAGTGAGCTTTGCAAAAATATAATGGGAGAAACTTGGCATGATTTCCCCAAAACCACTGATGCAAAAAAGTTTGAGCCTCTCCATAACAACACCAAGACTGGGAAATTTGGGACAAAACCACAGAGGTCATGGCACAAAGAAGCTAGTGAGAAATGCATGGATCCAATGACCTCTAATCCCATTAAAGGCAGTCCTTAAGTCCAAGATCTTCAGTTCATCCTCAGTCTGAGCCTCCAGCCATCTCACTGGACATGGTGCTCCATAAAGGAACTGATCCTTGGCATTCTCAAGGACTTTGCAGAGTGGTTCTTTGTTATTTAAGTTATATATTTTATGCAACTGATCCATTCCTTTCTAATTTCTCTGCCTGGTTTCCTAAGTGTCCCAGGGAGAGGTTGCCACTAATTAGAGCTGGCCAGGAACAACCTGTCCTTGACTCTCACCCCCTTCCCTGGTATCCATTGTTTTCCTTCCTCCTCCTCCTGCCTGTCTCTGGGATGCTAGTACACACTTCCACTCTCCTCTAACACTTTCTCCTTCCAGACACTTGCTCCAAAAAAACTCTAATCTGCATTCTTCCTGACCACCTTTGTGTCTCCACATTTTACCCGTCCCATCCCCTATTAACTGCCTATTATTTATTAGAGAATAAAATGAAATAAATGACAGTTTGTGCATGTTTTAAAGGCTCCTCTTGAAAAAATACCAAGCAACTCTAAAAGTTACAAGACACAATTCCTTCCATTTATCAGTGCAAGGGTAAATTCCCAGGCAAGGACAATGCTGAAGCCTATACTGTTTCATAAATTTAGTGGCTTGTGTCCTGTTACTTTCTGTCTTGCAGCAGTTATTCACCTGAAGATTTTATATGTGCACACAACCTTGTTTACTTCAATCTGTCTCAACCTGCATTACAAGTTTTGAACATTATTGACAACATAAATGCCATAATGATACAGCACTGAAACAGCAAAGTCAATAAAACAACAGAACAAGAACTAGCCAGAGCCTTTACCTGGATGAAGCAGAGCTAGGTAAGGCTTTGGAACCAAAAAGTTAAGCCTATGTCCCACAAAGATGCTCACAACTAATACTGGGAGCTTCTGTGGAACCACTGACAGGCCACAAAGCCTTGACAAGACTGAAAATCTTCTTAATGTAGAAGCAGATCATTATACTTTTGTTCTGGTTTGCTTTTTGCTAGCTAGGCCTCAACTATACCATAGTACCATAGCTTTTGTCAATACACAATACTGGATGAAGGAAGAAGTTCTTCCCTTGGCAGTCTGACTACACTAGGAAAAAAATAACATATAAATCTAGGGTAAGCCTCTTCAGGATCAGAACCAGAGCACCCAAAACCTCAAGGTGTGCACCTGGTCATTTTTGCAGAGAGCAGCAGTGCCTTGTGTGTGCAGCAGAACTGGAAATCATAAGGATCCCATGGGAAGACCCTCTCTTCCCCCATGGAATATGTCATGTCTTGGCCAGACCCTACAAATGCAACTCCCATAAAGGCCTCTTGTACCAGGGATGAGACATCTCAGAAACAAAGAACAGATATTTGCACAGGCTCCCAAGTTAGGGAGCCTGTTAGGGAACAAACTGAGGAATCAAACTCAGCAGCTCCTCCTCAGGCAAGGAAGGGAAAGAGTGAGGAAGACACAATAAGGAAACAGAGAGAGAAAACACGGTAGAGATGAAACAAATAAGGGGAACACAAAAGGAAGTGACAGCACAAAGAGCTACCTGAGAAACTCTGGTGGCTTCTGCTAAGAACTTCTTCATTTCTTCTTCAGTGAACACGACATTCATTGCAGACCCACTGTGAGAATAGGAAAGAAGAGAACCCAGTTCAGCTTCCCTTGTGAATTCTAGGGAGAGATCACTGTTGGGCACCAGGGCACAGGGTTCACAAGGTCACCAACTACCCCTGTATGATGGACTAGCCAAGGAAGCTCCTGACTGCAGCCACTTGCTCTGCTCCTGACTCAGAGAGGCAGAGGTGGTACCCAATTTACTCTCCATTATCCCTCCCAGAGAAGACAGGAGACGTCCAGAACCAGAGTGGAGAAATAAAGAAAGGACTGTGTTCTCATAGCCTTAGCACTGCTGCCAAACCCCCTTCCTGAGCCAAGCCTTTGAAGGTCCCCTAAGCTGGGGGAGATGGCTCCTCAGTCCCCAGCCCCGGTAAGGCCCAGCCTTTCCCCCTGGGGCAGGTTAGCTGGGAGCTCAGGACAAACACACTTGGCTCACTTCAGCCCAATTGCCCCTCAGGGACAGATGAAGTGAGGTTTGCAGGGATCACTGGCAGTGGTTGTGGCAGTGTAAATCCAGATGCAAACAGACTGTTCTTCACTGGCCATCTCACTGTGTTCCTCCCCTAACACCTCTTTCCTCAAGGGACTACACACAGACAGCAGATATCTGAAAGCTGCTGTAATTTAACTGCCAGTAATGTCACAGAAGGGGATCTGGGAGAACCTGGGTCCAGACTAAGTGACTCAAGTCCCTTTTAAAGACAAGAATCTTATTTAAAAATATTACATTTCCCATTTCTACTACTGATGCCCAGCTCCCCCTTTGGTTTGCTGGGCAAGCCCACAGCGGCTGTGGGGGAAAGTGGGAGAAGGAACTATCCCACAAATCAGGCACTTTATCCTAAGACAAACAGACACAGCTACCTAGGTGGTTATATTTACCTCTTCAGCTGATGTACATCAATAGAGTTCAACAAATCCATGAACTTGTGTCAGCAGTACCACTGAGGATGTGAGCTGGTGTACACAGTATCTAACTGCTGGGGAAAGACATTTAGCTTTCCAAGGAAACTGGCCAAAATTAAAGGTCATATCTGCTCAGAGGATGAAGAAATCTAGCTGTGGATTGCTGCTGTTCTGCAGGCAGAAGCCAGGCAAGGGCTGTGCTAGGGCTTTTCACACTCTTGTACCTCAAGTTTTACATCTTCCAGTTTCATCTTACTTCCTGGAGTCCCCTTACCCTGCACTAACAAATACTTAACATGGAAAGGGCCTATAATGGTTTTAATATGGATGGAAAGAACAGCTAAAAGAAGTGTTCCCTAAAAATCTGGCAAATTACATAAGGAGCAGTTTTTACCTTATACTTTACTCAACTTTGCTCCTGACAGGAGGACTGTTTTCTAACTTTGCTTGAAACACTATTGTAAGTCTTAGAGACCAGATAGAAAAGTCACATTCGGGAGTCTCTTCTAAAGGATATTTTCTTCAGGGCTGAAGAAACCCTTCTTCTTTTCTTCTTTTAAAATAAAAAGTGTGCTTGTCCCCCAGCTCTGAAAACTGATATCGAGCTTTTTCATTTTGATATGTGTGTCTTTCATATGAAAAGGATCCTGTCTCCAATTTATTTTCACTTGTAAACTGTGCCCAGCAAACTGCCTCTCTGTGCTGAGTCACCCAGCTATGAGGAAACTTCTCACAGAGAAGAGCAATCATTCAGAACTTATGAGTTTGATGTGTGCATGTGCTGGTGCAACCTCCTCAAAAAGTCTGGCTGGCTGTTGGAAATGAGGGACTCTCTACAATGTCTGTTTAATGAGAAGCAGCTGCCACAGTGTAGGGACATAAAACATGCCTGTAAGCAGAGAAGCTTGGCAAATAAGAAGCTGAATTCAAAAGATGCACTTCCTGAAAACAGATGCCCATCTCAATAAACAGGCTCAGCAAGTTCCCCTCTCTTTTTCCTGGTGGCAAACAATCTTCTCACTAAATTGCACAGGTAACAATCTCAGGAACCTGAAAGAATATCCCAGATGGTTTGTGGTTTTGGCCTTGAGATAAGCAAAAGGTAATACAGCTGAACAGACATTCTTATGATTATGTTCTCCCTTTGATCTGTGCCTGATGGGCTTCAGGGATCCATTAGCTTTATTAATTGGTTTGAGCAGTTGTCTCATTAATATACCTAGCACAGAGTTTTCCACACACCCCCTGAAATTGTTCCCCCTTGTCTCAGAGAGGTTTTTGGAGTTCATACCCCACGTTGCTGAGCTCTGAGAGCTGAGCCTTACCTCAGAACATAGGAGGGCCTCAGCAAACATGGATAACTCACAGACCTTGCAAATTCAACTGCATCTCTCTAAAGAAAGGGAGGAAAAACATGCTGTGAACAAGAAAATATTTTAAAGTCATTCCAATTCCAATTCTAACTGCATTTGCACTTTACTGGCAATTAAGACAAGGGGAAAGAAGTTGGGCACTGCAGCCTGCACTGACTGAAGGTAGCCCACAACTTCCTGGTTTCAGAGTTGTCACTTTCAGACCTCCCCTGTCCATAGAGCTTCATGGGGAAAAAAGAGCAATGCCAACACCTCTCTGTTCCTTTGCAATCTCCACCTGCTAGAGCAGATCTCCAGCCCAGCAGGATATCTAGACTAGCCTGTCAGTGGTGCTAACTTCTGCTGGATATATACCCCAGGCTGTGTCAGGTGATTGAAAGATTCTTCCGTTCCAGTTTCCACCCCGTGCCAGTGCTGCTGTAGCATCACTTTACAGGGACCAAAAAATTCTTCAACATGGGCAGTAAAAAATTGTCAAATACCTTCAGAATCTTGAAATGTATCAGTGACTCAGCCCTTCCTGAGCAGATGCACATCCCAACATTTCCCAGACGCACATCCCAACTCACCAAGGTGCTGACTGCCTTCCAGGGAGCCTGGGCCACATGCAGCTCATCCAGGACAGCTGAGAATATGGAACGATCTTCTGCCTGGTCAATCTTTAAAGGATTTGTGCCAAGAATCTTCACTCCATTCTGGTGCAGTGGCACTGCCAGGTTATTGGGAATCTGCCCCCCTACAGAAATAATGCAGCCACTGCATCCCTGTTGGAAGACAGAAAGGAGCACGGTCATGTCCAAGTTATCTTAATAGGAAGAGCTGCCACAACAAAAATCCAATTTAGATGATTCCCCTTTTCAGGTTGCTGTGAACAAAGACACATCATAGGGCCACAAAGAAGATCAGAGAGCTAGAGCACCCCTCATGAAGACAGGCTGGGAGAGATGGGGTTGTTCAGCCTGGAGAAGAGAAGCTCCAGGAAGACATTATTGCAGTCTTCCAAAGCCTAAAGAAAATTTATTTAAAAAGAGGACAGTGACTTCTTGCATGAGCAGATAGTGATAGGACAAGGATGAACAGTTTTAAACTGGAAGAGGAGAGATTTAGGTAAGATGTCAGGAAGAAATCCTTTACTCCAGCAGGGAGAGGCCCTGGCCCTTCTCTGGTTGCCCAGAGAAGCTGTGGCTGCCTCATCCCTGGAAGTATCCAAGGCCAGGTTGGATGCGGCTTGGAGCAACCTGGGATAGTGGAAGCTGTTCCTGCCCATGGCAGGGGGGTGGAAAAAAATGGTCTTTAAGGTCCCTTCCAATTCAAGCCATTCTGATTTTATCATAGTTGTGCTGATCCAGAGGCACCCAGGCTGCAAAGTGTGATTTACAGTGTGTATCCTCCCTAAACCAGCAATATCCTCCTCAATATCACTCAAAACCCAGCAACAACTGGAGATCAAATTCCCTAGGAAACCAGAGAAGTCTGCAGCTTTCACATCAACCCATGATTCCCTAAGTCCTGCCTGAACCTCAGGCTGTGACTTTGTTTGCATGTCATGTTTAGGGAGGATAAAGCACTGAGCTGACACACGTTGCCTTGCTTTCCAGAGGAAGGGCACTGCACCAGGAACATGCACTGCACCCCAACAAACCTCAGCACTCTGCCCTGTGGGCTCAGTGTCCTTCCCATGTGCTCCTACACATGTGGACATGGGGACTCTCACTACAGCTGAGCCTATCCCCGGCTTGCTGTTGCCTTTGGACCCAGCAGCAAGAACAAACAAGATGCTGAGGTCTTCTTTCTTTTTCTTTTCTCTAGTTCTTGAAGAAAACAGCCTCTCCCATGCTCATGGTCAGAGATTTTCAGAGGAGCAGACATTCATGCAAAATCTTCTTTATTCCAGAGATTCAAGGCAGTAACCTCCAGCAGCAAGCCAACTGGAAACAACTGGAATTTATGAGGTTTTTTTATGCCAGCACTTCTACTCAATAAGCAAACCACCTTTCCTAGCCCCAGAAGCCAGTCTTTAAGGAGTGTGACAAAGCTAAGCAGAGTCTAAATCAACACAGCCCAACACATCACACAGTCTGCAAAGCTATGGATACACTTAGGCCTTTATTTTAATCAATGCTCCTTATTCTTGACTAGCTCCTCATTTCTGGAAGTGCCCTGGATGGTAGCAAGTATTTCAGCAAACTGTCACAGGGGTTCATTTCCACACAGGTTATCTGTAAGCACTCCAGTTCCAGAGGCAGAACAGGTGGCACAGCATCCTCCAGCCACAGCGGAGCATTTCACGTCTGTCATGGGCAGCATCGCATTTTAAGTGAGAAAATAATAAACAGCAAATGACAAGAGACAGGGGATCTGGCTTGCTAACACACACCTTTCTACAGGTGCAAATATGGGCTTTTTTTCTTTTTTTACATAGAACCCCTAATGTTTTCAAGTACAGTCTAGTCAGGTGTGAAAATTTTCAACAGAAGAAAAGGCCTCAGAGTACCTATAACAAAGAGCACTTTACTTCCAGATTAAAGATGGTGAAACTTTGCCCAAAGGACAATGTGGCTCACAGAACAGCTCCAGTGAAGGGCTCTTTTGAACCAAATGTGTTTTACAGTTTTACCCACTTGTAACAAACGAGAAACATAAATCAAGCGATCCATGGTTTGGCTCTAAAAAATAGAGGAACAATGTTCTTTTAATTAACAAGTGTGTTTTTCCTGAGGAAGGTCAGCCTTACTGGCCTTCCTGGAAGAGGAATTCCTTCATCAGGGACTTAAAGAGATTTGGAGTGGCAAAACTGTAAACTGAGAGCAGGATGGGCTGCAAGTGACTGGGCAAAAATAGATGACAAATGCTAGTAGAGTCCCCACTCAGCTTTGACGTGGTAATTTCCTACCATAACAAAGATCCAACAGTCTGGCATTTAAGCAGCGTTTACCATCCCAAGATTATTTGCTCAGCAGTCTAATAAACAGCATGAGATGATTATTTTTTTCCTTTTCACTATGCAGTCACTTATGGGATGCCATGATGCTGCTGGCCACCAGCAACCATCTGAAAGAGCTTGGGACAGGCAGTGAAAAAGGCCAGGGGCTGTTTTGTGCCCCAAAGTGGTTGTCTTGTGACATCAGAGCTCACTACCTTTACCTTGGAAGAGAAGTCTATGCCTTAGTGCTTCCAGACCCATCCAAACCAGAGTAACTTCCTCTAGTCCCTGGGCCTTTATCACCCCACATGGATAAGAATCAGAGTGTGAATTAGCAAACCCCTCCTTGCAGCTTGGAAAGAGGGTAACAAGTCAAAGTAGCTTCGCTTCCAAGGTCAACCAACATCTTCATCTATCCTTGACATCTGTGAAATGTGAAGTATCCCAGCTAACAGCTTCTCCTCAGCTGCTGCTCATTTCTGCCTTTAAAACAATTCTAGTTACTGTGCATCTAAAATCCAAATACTGCCTACATCAAAGTTGGGATAGAATTAGGGACTTCAGCCCGAAGGAGACAGAGGAGATTCCTTATTCAACCAGATAGCAAAGAATCATAGACTCATTTTTACTCAAGAAGAACCATAAATTGAATCTAGCTGCTGCTTACTTCTTCCTTTAAAATTCTGCTGTTTCCCAAAGCATGTTCCCACTCAAAGAGCAACCACTGTCCTGACAGGGAACACAACTGCTCCACTGAGGAATGTGGGCAGGCAGAAAGGGACCCCACTGCACAGCACTTTGTCATCAGCCATATTTTAATTATAAAGAAAATTAATAACATCCTTGCCATTAGATATCGTTAAAATATACACAATACATAATCTAGTGAAAGAAGCCTAGAGAGAATTATTTTCCCCTTTATAACAAAAACCGCTCCTTTTATTACTACCTTGCTGTTATGTCATTAGTAATAGAGCTGGGGTTTCTTTTTCCCCGAGTTTGAAAACAAATTAGACCATTAAAATCGTACCTAGGAGCCTCCTTTACTTTTATGAATTGTTTCAGAATAATCTCTGAAACAGAAAAAAGAATCAGTAGAGGCCCTCAAGCAGATAGATATTAAAATAAAAAGGGAACATCTTCTCTGGAAACAAAAAGCCAATAAATCTGAGGGAAAGAATTATATACTTTTTTTTAAATTATTGTCCTCACAGACTACCACCTAACTCTGCACATTCACAGTAAATTAGACTTTCCTCCAACGAAGAGCTCTGTTATGCAGAGCTCAGACTCCAGTGAGTCACTGCAGGTGTGAATGTCAACTGGAGGTTAAAGAGGACCTGGACCAAGGAGGAGAAAGAGAGGGGACAGCTGAGTGCATCCCTGGGAGAGAGCTGTGTGAAGCTGTGTGCATTTCTTGGTGGGCAGCTCCCAGCTGTCCCAGTCCTGTTGGTAAACTCTCTCCTTGATGCAGCCTAATTTATCCAATCAGAAAAGTGGGGACAAATCAGTGCACCTATTCACTAGGGCTTAACAGCTGCCCAAGCTTTGCTGCTCATCCTAAAAATGTTCAGGGAGCTGAAATATCATCTCTACTAAGACCTCAGGGTTGTGTCCATTGTTTGCTGATGTTTTTACATACAGTTTGCCAATGATCCATGACTTTTCAGTAATTTCCCACAGTTACTGTCTATTGAAACACCAGAGGAGGTACATGACCAGAAGAGGTTAAAAGAACAGTCTGAAATCATGACACTGTTCATGCTTTGTATATGGAGCTGGATAGCTACAGGATTGGTGAAGGATCTCGGAATCAGATTAATTTTTAACTTCATTTTTTTCTTAGGGACTGAATTCCAACTGCTTTTGCCTGAGGAAGTATTCTATTAACAGGACCTTAGCACTTGGCTCACTCATTTTTCTAAAGAAATGACATTTAACAAATAATGTATCTTAGACTGCCCTTTGCTGGAGGTCTGGGCTCTGTCCCCAGCTCTGCCCAGGTTCTTCTGCATTACTCTGTGCATGCCCATCTACTCCTCAGTCTCCCTACTTGCAAATTACAAAATATTAATAATGCTATTACCTTATGTCGCTGCTGAAGAAAAGTGGTTTTAATATCTGCATTTTGTATTTACCTTGGGGATTATTAGATAGTAGAACACTGATTTTTGGAAGTTTAGGCTCAGACTCTGATGGCTTTCACACCCCCAGCACAAACATCCAGTTGGTTGTTTCCACACTGACGCCAGAGTAGCAGACTCCTCTGCAGACTCAGGGTACAATAGGATGCTGCTATTAGACCTGGAGATCTGAATTGCCTCCCATCCAACTGGCCAAGCCTTGCTCTGACAAGCAGGATAATGCAAGTTTCAATATGTATTCAGCATTCTTTTCACATATTTTTCTTACCCAACTTGCTAATTACTAGCACTCGGTGTGGAAATGAGCTCCCTCATCACCTATCTCTACCTTCTCTTTGATCCTGCAGTAATTAGATGTTGTATTTCATCAGTGTTATTTGTCTGACAAACTGTCACACCAGTTTCCTCCACGCCCCTGCTCAGAAGTTCAGTTCTGTTAAGTAAACAAGATTTCAGTGCTTTTAGAGCTGAGCCTCATGGATAATCCTAAAGCATTCTAAAATCAACCTTTAAGAGTCCAGAGAGCCACCAGAAAATCTCTTGAAAATCTATGTTTTCCAGTAGTAGTCTTTGTTTTTACAAAAAAATTAAAAATAAAACAAACTGTACAAACAGGAAAGTATGGACATGCAATTTAAAAATGGTCATAGACAGTATTTTGCAAATGGTTGAAGAACAGAGCCTAGAGTCTGGGACTTAATTTCTGATGTGCTTTGGCCTGGTTCCAAATTTGGGAATGATCAAAACACGGCCAGATTATAAAACCATTTTAGAATTTTGCACCCATTCACAAAGGCGATGAGCTCAGATCCTAATATACCAGGAAAAGGAGTCAAGGAAAATCTCAAGTTTAACATGATCCAGGTTATGCCAAGTTACATGGCCAACTCATGCTGAATTTCAGGGTAGATGAAGTTCCTGAAAGCAACAAATCCAAGATGAGTGTGCTACCCACTAGAAATCAACATTTTCAATATTGGGGCCAACTGTTTACATTACATATCCCCTCATTATAAAATGTCTGGGGCTCTCCTCCATCTCTTAGATCAGCACTTTTGAACTCTTGAAAATTGCTAAAATGCCAGTGCAATGTCTGGATCGGGAGCTGGAATATTTTATGGTTTGATGGCAATTCCAATGCCTCTCCCTGATCTGCCTGCCTGTGTGCTGGACCACATCCACTTGCCAACTGTACTGCAAGGCCAAGCCTGCAAGTTCTTGAGCACACGTTGGTGTGATGCACAGAACTCCTTCAACTGCTCCAGGTGGAGGGCTTGTGCTTCAACTCAAGGGTGTGCTCAACTGCTAAAGCCCAGCAGTGCAAGGGCAGAACAGTTTGTGTGATAAATGTCTGCGCAGCAAATTAAGCCTGCTTGTAAAGATTGCACAATATGGCATCTTGCAAAATAATTTAATATTTATTTGGCATTCTTTCTTGAGCAGCCTGCTAGGAGCATCAGCGATGTGTAAAATGCAACATCGGGATCCAAAGCAAACAGCTTTTGTTCTCTCCCCTCACCCCCAGCTGCTTGGCAAGCTAGTGACAGGAATTTTGAGAAGTTTGGGTTGCTTCATGGCTTTTTATAGTGCTTCTGCTTTTCTTTACCTCATATTGGTAGATGTCCAGGATCCTTTCCAGTGACAGCTCCTCAAAGTACAGTCTGTCACACTCATCAAAATCCGTGCTCACCGTCTCTGGGTTGCAATTCACGACCACGGTCTTGTTGCCAAGCTGACGCAGCGTGCGGATGCTGGAGACAGCACACCAATCAAACTCCACGCTGCTGCCTGCCAGGAGACAGAAAAGTGGGCAAGGAAAGGAAGGATGCACAGAAGAAAACATAAATAGATATTCTCAGCACTCCAGCTTAAAGAAGGAAAAAAACATAGCCAGCATGGCCTCCTGTCAGCTCAGAGCCAGAAATGTAATTGTCCTCCCATGGAAATTAATCATCCACAAAACGTGAACCTCCAAGCACAACAGGTAAGTTGGCTCAGCTTCTGAGGAGTGACAGACCTCTCTAACATGTCTGTCATCCTGTGCTCATAAACACTTCAGTGTGCTCTTGCTTTCCATCTAATCACTGCTGCCTCCCAACCCACGCACTCCGCGATAAACTAAAGAGTGGGATAAACTAAATAGAGCTCCTGTTATTATAGCACAATGCTGCTTACTCCAGGAAACACAAAGCATTTGCATGCATGTGGTGTGAAGAACACAAGACTGAGGTGGCTTTTACCTTCCAGAAGAGCTAAACCAACAGAAGAATGACATCTCAGTGGATTTGACATTCCTGTACAAGACTCCAAGTAAGGCAGATCAGTAGGACAACACTTTGTACAGCCACTCTGTGACTTTAAAGGCTTTTACAGCTACAGTGACTATGGTAACACTGTGGGACAAGCACATCTTGCTATCCCAAACCCTGAGTAAGCACTGTGGCCATCTTGAAAGGAAACAGGCACAG
This sequence comes from Cyanoderma ruficeps, assembly GCA_008694505.1. NCBI lineage: Eukaryota > Metazoa > Chordata > Aves > Passeriformes > Timaliidae > Cyanoderma > Cyanoderma ruficeps. The sequence continues at coordinate 762,948 of VZDJ01000029.1, read as the reverse complement.
AGGGGGCTTGGGTGAGCACCAGGGCTTGGTGCCTGGCCTTGGGCAATACTGCAGGCTCCAGGAACACTTGAATCGAGACTTGTGCATACAGCTACTGCCCCATACATTCCTGTGCTCAAACATCCAAGACAGCTACCACAAACAGAGAGTGGTGCACAATAAAGAACATCATTAAATGGTTATGCTTACAGTTTACAAGAAAACCTTGCCCTCATCATGCTGCATTCACAGTCATTACATGATCGTTAACCACTGATATTACTTTTATATATAATTGTGTGACAAGATATGTTAGAAATTCAGTCTGTGCTTAACTGCTGCCCCCACCACCTAGTCACAAACTGATGGCTGGCAGAGGTCACTCCCTGACAGGCACATAAGTTGTTTTCCCACTTCTAACAAGAAACTCAAAACATGCCTAAGCTTCAGTTAAAACCCCACAGAAAGGAGAGGAAAATCAAATGTGAACCTGGATGTTTCCCAGAAGGGACACCAGATGCTCATTCAGTTTTTGTATTCCACTTCCATTACACAGGTATTTTTATATGCATAAGAAACCTCAACTTTGGAACACAATGGTCATCTGGAGCCCTCATCTGACTGCTTCAGATACAACGTGGGAAAACAGCTGAACAGCTGTTAAGTGTATTCCAGGCACATCCAGTAATGATCATATCCAAACATGGGAAGAGGGGAGACAGAAAACAAATAGTATTACTAGTAATGGCTGTTGTAACACGACCAGGCAGTGCTCCTCAGGAGACAATTACTACATCAATACATGCATGGTTTTGAACTCACTTTCACGTTCCAATCACATTGAGTCTACGTGCACACCTGAAAACTTACAGAGCACTCTGCTGGCCCATGGCAGTGGTGGAAATATATTTATACTGCTTTTAGGGTTGACACACAAACAAACCCTCTCCCAGGACAGGAGATCCCCTCCTGGAAGCAGGTGAAGAGCAAGGATTGTCGAGGCTTCGTGTGTGCAGGGAAGATGTGCCAAAGCAAGCACTGATGTTCAAGAGTGTGAACTGCATGGACTCACATCATGTTTCTATTTGGCATATTAGTTTACAAGAAAGCTCAAAAAACTCACTTTGGTTTGAATAATTTTCTTTCTAAACACAGAATATGGCATGACTTTTGAAATGGCCTCACTTCCCTCAAATATTTTTATTTCTTTGCAGAAGCGTAAACATATTCAACATTTTCCTGCGATATATTTTCAACTATTTCCAAATAAAATTCATAAGGGTTGTTTTGTTTCTTTTTAACCTAAAACTTAGCTTTCACAAAGGAAATAAAGAAAAATAGCATCACATGTTTAACTTCCATCCAAATCACTTAGCATCTTCTAACCTGGAAAAGAACACTGAATTGATCCCACTGAATTCTGATTACAATACTGAAATCATAGAGCAAAAGCACACTGCTTACTTGCCTTCAAAGGATAAAAAAAGCAAAAAAAAAGCACCCCAAACTTGGCTATTGCACTGAGGAAAAACTATTTTACAGATCCAAGTAATGGTTTCCTCCAGCAGCCTTTGTTTGGTTACAACCTCTTCTGAAGATGGTCGAGATGGATCTAATCAAAGGTGCAGAGCAAATGAGACTAAGGACAGACCTGCATGTCAATTGTAAGCAATGAGGAGTTTTAGGTGAACAGGGCAAAATGTATTCACATACATTCCATCAACTTATGAAATAACACTGCCATCCTGTTCATTCTTTGTAGCCATGCCACACAGCCTGTTGAACAGCAGAATAATTCACAAAAAAATAAGATAAATCATGGAGTGTTGCTCCTGATTTCAGTCATCTCAACATTCACACTGGAAAGAGAGTGAATTCCAGTGAATTCACACAAAGTTCAAAAAGACATATCCTACAAACAGCAACAGGAGTGCAGCATATGACCTCTCCAATCCAAGCAAAACAAATGGATGTAGTTTTCAGTTCCAGCTTTTATAACCCCTCACCAGTTCTGGGAGATGCAGAGCAGAAATATTTCTGAATAACAAGCAAATTTTTCCTTGTCAATAATTGCAAGCTATTTGGAGAGATCCATGGGAAGAAAAAGTGAAAGTCATCACATAGAGAATTCAGCAGTCTGTCTAGACAATCCTTACAGCCACGAGGAAACTGTTACTCTGTATAAAAACAACATACAGAGAATTGCTTATACAGAAGCAGCTGAAGAGATCAAAATATTTTCAGTCACCTACACTTAGAGCTGTTAAATGCATAGTGACAATATCATCATGAGCTAGCAGTAAACACATAAGATAGGTATGGGAGCAACAAACTTCTATACAAGGTATGAGGTTCTCAAGACATTAACATGTAAAAAAAGTAAGATTAAAAAAATTCTGTAAAACTTTGTGGAATTCACAACTAAGTACCAAGTGAAAAGTAATAAAATTCTCCTCTTTTTTCCAGGGCGTGAAATGAAAGCTCCAAGCTAGTATAAAATGCAAAGCTTCTGTTAGGAATTGATGTCCTGTGCACTGTGCTCTGGAGGGTTTTTTCACCATATGAGAAGAGGAACTAAGGAACCACAAAAATATTTGAAGAAGGCATGAGGGGACAAGGAGAACAGAGGAGTTGTAAGGAAGATTTACCTATGTGATATGGTCCACATCCCAACACCATCACTCCACAGTCATCAAACTTTACATCGTGCTCCTGGGAAGGGAGACAAAGAAGTCATCAGGATCTGTACTCCACAGCACCTATCCCTGTGCTTTTCAGAATAAACAGTTTCCGGTGTTCAGCCCAAATCCACCAATCTGATCCTTCAGGGCTCCAGTCTGATCTTGCTCACTGCAGTGTAAACCAAGTGCAGCTCTCCTGGAATTAGTAGTGCTGCACCCAGAGCAGAAGAGAAACAGCACCTCTAATATGGCTGTTCAAGCAGCCTAAGGACCTGTGAAGTTTCATATAAAAATAATGTTAGGATGAGATAAGGGAAATATGACTTCTACAGATGACTGACGACAGGCTCTTTAACAACATTGGGGCATTAACAGTAAATGCACTGGATCAGGACTGGAGAGACAGAAAGTTCCAGGCCTGCTCTAAGGGGATTATATGTAAAACCATCCAAAGGAATTGCTACAGAGACAGAGGCATCTGAAAGATTTCCAGAAATAACATGGCATAGGGAAAAGAAATCAAACCAGACAGCAAAGACACTGTTGTTTCTCAGGGTGCCTACCTGCCCATTGTAGGTGACATAGAGGTAATTAGTCACAGCGGGGTATTCTGCTGCCAGGGTGTCAATCTGCACAAGAAAAAAAAGGGGGGGGGATTGTGACTTGGCCAGTGCAAGATCTTCCCTACATGCAGATTTTTGGGTTCTTTTCTTTTTCCTCTTTCCCTTTCTACTGCTGTTTCACTCCCATCATTTTCCCATGATATATCTTTCCTGATAAGGAGGTGACCTGACCTGTCCTGTGCTGTTAACACAGCATATGCCTGGCCTTGCCCCTACCCTACAGCTCAGTCAACACAACACTCCACCATCTCTTTCTAAGCTGCAGTTTTAGCTCTGCACCTCTCTGGTGGAACACCTACACAGTCCAGAAACTTTCCCCTCCTTGCCAAGGCCCTCATTCTCTAGTTTGTTCAGCAGATTACACAGATTCCTCCAGGTCTTCTGTCCTTTAAAATTAGGCTGTCTGGAATCTTCAGACTCTACTCTTGACCCCATCGTACTCCCATGCTGAACACAAACACACACACAATATCACTTCAGAATCTTGAGGAGTGGCAGCACAATTACCATGTGTTTATGTTACAATATAATTCATGCTTTGATAATTGGTACGCAAAGCAAAAATGATTTTAAACCACCCTTTATATGTAATGTTCAACAATTTCTTACGTAATTAGTCACCAGAGAGCCCAGAAGAATAATTTGCCCATGTGGGCTGTTCACAAATTAATTGTGTCAACTACTCATGGCATGTTATACTTGGTAACCAGTCCATCTGGGTCACCAGTGACTGCTGAAGTTTTCTGAATGAACATCTGAAACACTTCTACAGAGAACGCTGAACAGTGAACAGTATGAAAGCAGTCTTGACATGAATTTTTATGTGCTATACCATTCAAAAATCTGTCCAAAATTCAAGCACTTCCAGGAATCCCCACTGGCTGTCCAAATCCTTGTGAATCTTATAGAATGTGACCTTACATCATTAGCACCATGTGTCTGCTGCTCATTACTGTTGCTGATACTGTGACTTGTACTTCATGGCTCAAGAAGAAACATATGCTTTGAAGGCACACAGGCAGGCACAAGTAGAATGACCTTATTAAGTGTGCCTTGGCACACAAATCAACCCAGCTCTGCAGTGCCATATGCAGCTGAAAGAACACAGTGCAAGACCAGGCACATTTCTGTGGCCAGGTGAGCCACAGAAGAAAAACAGCAGCTGGGGAACAGAAGATGACTTAGGCCTGAGGATACAGATGAACTCTTTCAGAAACATTCAGTAGTCTGGGTAGGGTTTTTTACCCTATTTAAGGACAGAAAACCAGCTGGTGGCAGTTTAATAGCAACATACCTTAAATGCAACAGCCAGCACCTAGTGACACTGCCATGAATACCAGATGAGCTCATTAGGCTCATGCTATCACCATCAATAGCAAATGAACCCATAACAATAGCACAGTTCAAATAAAGTATTAGCCTGTAAAAATTTACTACCAAGAGAGAAGAGATATGCTCTTCATGGTCCTACCATGGTGGGCCAGCTTTTTCAGGCTTTTCCTGAAGCCACATGAGTTTCCCCCTCAGCCACAAAGAATACGAACAAGAATATTCTGAGTGTCTCTTTGGGAATGTTCATGGCATTACATTGATGCCAGCAGTGCAGAAGGGACAGCTACATGGGTGAACTCTATTCTCCTCACGTCAACATCTAAACTCCTGAGGATGTTAACTGAGGGGTTTCTAAAGACCCAGATGTATCCTGTCACTCCTGGAAGCCCCCACCAAGCCCAGTGATGTTTCTCACATACCTGTTTCACCCAGGGTACTATGTTCTTCCTCAGTCTCAGCTGACGGCACTGGACTTCAGTCAGCCTCAGGCATTTCCCAATCTGCTTGTCAGAGAACCCCATCTGTTTGGCTCTCCTCAGTGTCTCTTCTGGAATTGTTTTGCTGGGATTAAATAAGAAAAACACCTCTGCATGAGGCTTTACGGGAATAACTAGAAGACATGAGTGCTTTTGCCTCTAGACTGCATAGAGTTGTTACAGGATCAAGCACGTGAAGGCAAGAAAAGAAAGAAGACTCAAACATAAAATATCTTTTTTACCCTTAGTGCCCCACACAAACATATCTGTGGTAAAGTCTGCAGGCAGACTGCAAGCAGTAGGAAGTAAAACACTTACTTTCCCTGCATTTTTGAGACAGGAATCAGTGACTGACGATGAGATCCATCAGGCTAGTATAAGCTGACTGTACCCACGTGTCAGTTTACCACAACCTGGCTTTTAGTGAGGGTGGAGGAAGCCACAGAGGCTGCTTCTGAGAGAGAAATTCCTCAGAATTTCTACTAGGTCCAGCAGAGCTAATCCCTGAAGGTTCTGAGGATGGACATGTTGGCTGGCCCAATTAGAAAAGTCAGCAACACCTCAGTGATGACATAATTGACAAGGAAAAGACACAGGCAATTCCTCTTCCTCCCGTCTGAGGCGTGGTGAGGAGGCTACCAGGCCCCTTCCCGGTGTGGCCTCCAGGTCATGCTGCCGGGGGAGCCATCCTGAGGCCAGGAGCAGCCAGGGCCAGGAGTGGCCACCGTTATCCCAGCCCCAGGAATGGTCACTGCTGCCATCCTGGCGTGGCTCACAATGAACTGTGGAGGCCCAGGGGCTTGTCACCAAAGAACTTATGCCTAAAGCCTGGAGGGGCTGAAGCAAGAGAACAGAAACGCCCCCCTAGCACGGGGTGAAAAAAGGCCTCCCTCTCATGGGCCTTTGCAACTGTATGTTAATATCTTGTAGGCCTTGTTATTCCATTGGTTGGTTAAGTTGATGCCAGCCTGTAGCAAATTTTCTGAAAGAGAACATGATCTGTATTTAAAATGAAATATTGAACTACCCAGCTGAAGCCTGCCTAGCTGAGGCTTGGCCTTGAAGGCCCTGAGGCCTTGAAGCTGTTGCGCAAGTGAAATCACTTGTAGCGCAGCAAAAATTAAATGTTAAAGTAATAATATAAAATAGTAAGTTTTCTAAAAGTCACTGAAAGCAATTATTAGTAAGCACATTTAACCACCTTAAAACTAAAATAAACAATGTATGTTTGGATTTTTCTCTTGCTGTATGCCAATAAAAATGTCACATCAAACACATTGCTTCCCTGCTGCCATATCTGAAGATCAACATTTTCCTGTCCATTTTGCTCTTCGTTTTTTTCATCTTCTGCATTCCTTCTTCATTCACGCTATGCTTTTCTCTCCTACTGTTCCTCCCACTTTGTTTTGACTCCACCCTTATAGTTTTGGCCTCCCTCTCTTTCTAAACTACCTTTTCTAGGCTTAGCTTTTGCAAAGCCATAAAAAAAGCCTGTATTTCTATCAGCACTTCTGCTTTACATCTTCATTGGCAAGAGCATTCTTGCCTGCCCGGTAAATCAATATTTTATGAGCAAGCAGGCTCTGAATAAGGAAAAAGGAATGATTAACAAACAAGCAATTTTCCTAAATCAGAGATTTGAATTATGTCCTTTCCTTGATGGTATTTTAAAATAAATACTATGATTTTATTTGTGTGGGACAAAAGGGGTAAGACCATTATATTGGAATGTCTCAGGAAGCTGAAGCATGAAAGAGTCATTGGACTGGATTTTTCACTCTAGCTTAGGCACAGAGCAGCTCTGCTGCCCTCAGTAAAGTCAGGCTAGTGTGAAATAGGTGAGAGTCACACAAGTGTTAACCAGCTGTTCTGAGAGTACAGCTAGGAACCAGAAACTCTTGGGTTCAGATCCCTGGATAGATAGGATTTGCCCTCTGAAAGGGCAAATGAATTTCTGAATTTCGCAATGCCACCTCCCTCCTTGCCCTGGAGTATGCAAAGAGAGCCCTCCACCTTCCTGTAACAGCACAGGAGAAAGGGAAAGCTGGTGAGAATTTGCAGGAAAGAAACACTGACAGTAACTCCTGTCCTCTGCTCCATGTCCCAGCCTGGCCCCACAAACAGCCTGCTCTGCCCTCAGGGGGCTCCAGGCAAGAAGAGCACCACCTGCACCCTGGATCTTCTCTACAGCCTGCACCACGTCACCCCTCTCACTCCAGCAAAGCCTCCTCTTCCTTAGTGTCAGAAGGGAAATTGTGGCTGCCACATCCCTGGAAGTGTTCAAGGCCAAGATGGACAGGGCTCAGAGTCACCTGGGCAGGTGGAAAGTGTCCCTGCCCATGGCAGAGGGTGAAATGAGATGAACTTTAAGATCTCTTTCAACCCAAACCATTTTTGATTCTGTTAAAAAGTCCTGCTTAATCCAGCAGGTTGAGCTTCCCAGGTTTTGGATTTCCCAAAGTAAGACCCACTTTGTGGCACCACACTGTACTAAAATTCATGGTTTCCATGCTCCAACACCTCCACCAGAAACTCCTCTGCTTCCCTTCAGCCCATTCTGCTTTCTGATCTCAGCTCAGAGGTAGGACTTACACAAATCATGAACACCAGAACTGAAGGCATGGATGTGTGTTTCACAGAAGCAAATACAGCAAATTCTACCAATTCTCTGTCAAAACTGATGCTAGCAGTCACTGGCTATTAAGGACTCGGTCTCCTTAGAACGAGTGAGTAGACCTGATGACCCCAAGAAAATGAGCCTCTTTCAGAGCCGTTTACTCCCTTGCCCTCCCTCTCTTCTGCCTCAGGAACACACATAGCCGGCTGTCATTTGATTACTGTCAGAGACAGCAAATTGCCTTCATTTGCAGCTTGTTTTCATTCCATTTCTTGTATCTCATTATAACAATATCACTCACTGTCACCCTCCCTCCCAGCTGGGAGGGTAGAACAAAAGCAGTGATTATTTTGCACCATGATTCATTTGCCTTGGGCTAGCAGCTTAAATTAGGTTAGGCCACTTACTAATCCATGCAGAAAGGTAACTAGTTTTTAACAGGAAAAGCAGCATGCAATAGAGGAAAGACGAGTTCCTAGAGGGAAAATGGAATCATGCATTTTTTTCCATGCATTTTTTCCATGCTTTTTTTCCTCTGCTACACCTAAAGCATGATAGAAAAAAAAAGTAGAATTGGTCCACCATGTTTAATGGGAGCTGAATCAGAGAATTGCAAATCCTCAGCAATGGTATGGAAATCAGGCTGCCTCTCTACATGTACTGGACACACATCGTCAAAACTGAATAATTTCCAATTATTAATCATGGTAAATTTTAGCATTTATGTCCCAACTTTCATGGAAATAATATAAAGAAACATGCAAACAGTATGGGAGGGTGATGCTCATCTTGCAGGTAGCAAAACAGACATGTAGAGGTTAAGAGGTGACAATTTTCTGCCTTTGCTCAGAGACAGCCCTTTAGAAAAGCTAGAGACCCTAAAGCCAGCAAGAGCAGAATCAGGCTGATCTCTTCGAATATTTGAGAACAAATAACCCTTCAAGCTCACCAGAAATCCAGCACAAAAGGACAAGACAAAAATTCTCAGTCCTGGATACACAAAATCACATGACCCAGTCTTACATCACTGCTTCCCACTTTTCCCTGGAGCATCACTTACTTTTCCTACACAGAGCAAAAAATCTTCCAAAGATTAAACCCCCTCACTGGCTTAGAATCAATTCTGAAACAAGGGAAGACTAAGCAACCATGATTTCAGACTTCTATAATGCTCCTCTTCCTAATATTTGCCTTTGCAAAATGAAAGTCAGGAGTTCTAGAGCTTCAAACCCAGACAATGACGCTTTTGCACACTGCCATGATTATTAAATGGTTGTTCACCTCCTCAGAAAGTTGAAGCTCCCTATTCATTTTGCAGTTTATAAACAAAACAAGCCTTTCCCCAACCTTGCTTGTGACTCTGTTTCAGCTTCCAGTGTTGATTTGTAGTTACTTTTAGTTTAAATTCCACCCTGCCATCTTTGGAACTCCATCCACTCACTTTGTCGAGAATAAATGATAAGAGAAAATGGAATAAATTCTTCTTAATGAGGAAATTTTCACCTGGCACAGAGAACCTGGAGAAATCTATTAACTGACTGGAGGAACACTGACAGCATTGAAATTACCCGGAGACCCTGCTCACTTCAGCAGAGCCCTCCCTTCCACTTGGCCAGCTTTCATTTGATCCACCAATAAAGATGCCAGCAGAATAAACACTCCTATTCTTGTCTTCCAAATCAGTCTCTGCTTCTTTTTAGCTGTCCACATATTACTTAGGCACATGTAAATGGGTCTTGATCAAAAGGATCAGGAATATTTTGTGAACTGAGAGCCACAGCCTGAGCTGGGAGCATTTGGGACACAGCTACTGCCTGTCCCAGTTCACACGTGCCCTGCCAGCTCAGGCCTGCACCATCACCTCTGCCTCATCTCAGAAGCTACAAATGTGCCTTGGATATGCACAGAGGAGCTGCAAAGGTGAGCACATTCTGCCTCAGCCCGGGGGTCTTGAACGCAGCTCCTCCCAAGTCTGAAGTGATTTAAGCCCAGACTAAACTTTAAGCCCAGTTTCACTATGGCAAGCAAAGTGGATCAAAAGTAAGAAGTGCTGAAAGCAAAATGCATTATTCCCAGTCCTGGGAGAGCTCTTCCTTTCTCAGTAGTCATAAACCTGCAGGGTTTCAAAAACCTGCTGAATTTCAGGCTGAGTTATGTACAAAAGCATATTCTGTCTCGTTTTCTCACTGTCCTGGTCTGCTTCAAGGCTCCTAGTGGTTTCCTTGATTACTTCTGATGTTTTACAAGATTTTGAACATGCTACAATTAAAATAATGAGATCATGGTATAAATTCTCTCCCTGCTCCTCTTCTCAAGGAGACAGATTGTTACCAGTTTTCCCCTCCTGAGAAACTCACGAGATGACTGACAAAAAGCTGTCAAAGGAGCGTTTAAGGAAGCAGGAGCTCTAAACCAACAAATCTCACTCACAAAACAATTGTCACTCCAGCTCTCTGCACTTTTAACATTCTGGTCCCTGAGCTAATAAATCTCATTGACTTTAGTAACAGGAACCTCACACTGTGCCCTAAGACCTGAATGACTCACTCACAAGATTTAGTGAGCTAAAGCAGCAGCTCACACCAAAACACAGCCAAGAAATGGGTTGTAGATGTTTACTGAAAGCCTATTTTCCACCCCTGGTAAAAGAGAGCTTTGAGGTCTTTGCTGGGATGCCATGGTACACACTGCCCTGCTCCTAGCATTGTTCATACTGGTTGCAGAGACTCCCCAATGGCTTTTAAAGACAATGCCTGTATATCCTCTGCATCAAGGAAAACGTACCAATTGCATTTTCACAAATGTACGGATGCTTTTAAAGAAAATACAGCTGTGAAATTATTACCAGTGGCTCTACAAGACAAATAGAAAGCATCTTATGTTAGATCCACACAAAGCACAAACAACAGTCCTGAATAGCTGCTTGTATTTTATTCTCCTCATGTACTGCATTCCAAACTTGTTCCCAAGCCTTTCCTGCCCTACAGTTCACAAAGAAGACAAAAGAAATCTTTCCAGTTAGCTAGAGAGGAGCACTACAAATATGTCAGTGACAACTGACAAAGAGCATAAATCAGCTCAGCCTCATTTACTATCACTGCACCCGGCCTGCTTGATGCCCACACAAGACCTGCCACCTGTGTGACACATTCTGGCCTGTCCCAAAAGCACAGGGGTCAGCACAAACTGCTGCTGAGAAAAGGGGGGGAGTGCAGCAGGCCCTGTCGAAGAGCACAGGTTATTGATGGCCTGTCTGAGCTTCCCTCCCTGCAGTGCTTCCCAGCTCACCTGCTGGTGCCAGGTTTTCATTCCAGCACCTGTACTTCTGTGCCTATTCCACCACAGGCCAACAAATNTAGAGAGGAGCACTACAAATATGTCAGTGACAACTGACAAAGAGCATAAATCAGCTCAGCCTCATTTACTATCACTGCACCCGGCCTGCTTGATGCCCACACAAGACCTGCCACCTGTGTGACACATTCTGGCCTGTCCCAAAAGCACAGGGGTCAGCACAAACTGCTGCTGAGAAAAGGGGGGGAGTGCAGCAGGCCCTGTCGAAGAGCACAGGTTATTGATGGCCTGTCTGAGCTTCCCTCCCTGCAGTGCTTCCCAGCTCACCTGCTGGTGCCAGGTTTTCATTCCAGCACCTGTACTTCTGTGCCTATTCCACCACAGTACAACGAATAGTTTTCAAAGCACAAAACATCAAAGATGCACACATAGCATAACATGTATACAATTTTTATATGTCAATTTGATAAGAATCCCCAATTAGAGACATAAATAGTGAGATTATTCCCTCCATTTCAACCCTCTTTGAATTCCTTCTCTTGTAGATAGGAGCTAAACTTTGTTCATGAAGGTGTGTCTCAGAGCTAGTTTCAACTGTGCCTTTGCAGACAATCTAACCTTCCACCCACAGCTTGGAGCCACTGGGAAATTTATTCTGTCTTTCTGTCTAATGGAGTAGGTAAAATGCTACCTACAAATACTGGGATGGGCTACACAGCTACAAATATATGTGTAAAGAATATAGAAAATATATAAAAGATAAAAAGGGCAAAAAAATCCATTTGGCATCACTGTCACTCCATGCTCTTTAAAACAGTCTCTCTCCATCTTTGCTGTTTTCTCCCTTCAGGTATTGGCAGGCTGCAGTTAGGTCACCCCAAAGCTGAACATGCAAATTATCTTACCCTCATTCACTTACCAGTGCAGATTTTCCCTCCACTATAATTGCTCACACTTTTGCAAGAAAACTCTCAGGTACCTAGGGACATGGGGTTCCAAAAGGCCTTTGTGATAAACAACTTCTCCCATGGGCAACTGAGCAGAGCACCCAGCTACAAATGCTGGGCTGAAGTGGGTCTGCACCCTCACACTTTTGTCTTTCCCCTTTGTTAACCCAAGTCTCTTTGGGAACAGCAAGGGTGATAGTCAGGACTGCACTTACTCCTTTCAAGCACACAACAAGCCAGGAGGTGTTTTCTCACAACACCCACAGAGCAAGGACATATTTTCCTTCAAAACAAAGCTCCAAAGTATAAAATTATCAAAATATGATTGGTGCCATCATTCCCCACTGTTAGGAAGCTGGCTAGTTCAGTATCTGCCAAAAAAGACGATCTGCTGTTTCCATTAAAGTTAATTTGAGGAGTTGAGATTTCAGGTGACAGAGTTCAAGTCACTGCACTGCCAGACTGTCTTTGAGACTTTGGGCAAGCTCACCATCTCTGTGCTTCGCTCTTCACAATGGTGGGTTATTATGCTCCTCTTTCCTCAGCTGAATTCTACTTTACAGCCTTTAATCAATATTGAAATGTTCCCCTTTGAGCAATATACTCACACTTCTGTCTGCTGCAAGATGGCTTTCCTGGGTTTTATTCAGATTTTCTCCAGCAGTGAACCTGACCCCACTACCTCTACTTTTCCCCCATCCCTGTGAGCTCCCAACTAATGGCAGATACAATCAATTGCAGGTTCCATTGCTACAGAGATACCTCAGTGACTTAGGAACACAAATCCTATTGATTTTCAACAAGGTTTTTGTCCCCATGTCACTTGGGCCTAAGTGATGATTTCACCACAGCTGCCTACCTTTTTACCTCTATTTAATCGTGTTTGTTTTACATTCTCCTTGTATACAGCCACTGTTTTCAGGGATCCCAAAATCAGGAACAAATAAAAATAATCATGGCTACATGCAAACAAGTCTTCCTTACAAACAGTCAAAGAATAGATGTAAATTCCAAAAGGGGTTTTCTTTTGCACCTAGGCCTAGTCAAGTATGCCTTAGAAGTTACTTCTAAGCCTGGGTTTCAGCTGTCCTCCTGAGGATGCTTGGTATCACTGGGCCCTGCCTCAAATCTGACTTGCTCAGGACTGGGTCTAAAAAGTGACATTTCTCTGCTTGCTGCCTCAGACAGCTGGACATGGTCTGTCCAAACTTCCACCTCCTTCATGAGCTGTCAGTGAGATGAAAAGCCAGCAGGGTCTCTTCAGGCCCTTCTTCCCATTTTCACTCACGGGACTGGCAAGGCCAAACCTAGGGAAATAATTCCAGATAATGGCACATCCTATTGCACTGCCACTGCTTCACACACCACTACCTCTCCATGGACTGATAGCATGGGATAGTGCTTGCTCTTCTCCACGTGAGTGTGTACAAGTGGTTTTGTTTGTTTATGTGCACGTGCGTGGTGGGGAAGGTTGAAGCTAAAATTACACTCCAGGTATAAAGGTAATTGGTCAGACAACAACAAAAACCCTCTCAAATGTAAGTTTCCAAAATAAAAAATACGTGAGGTCACAGGAGAAACAGCAGAGGCACATGTTTGACATGCCTGTGATATTACTTGTTTTTCTCACAAGTACACTCAAAATGGCTTTCTTTTCCCAATTCACCTCAGGCCATTTGCTTTCCTGCAGCCACATCACGTCTCTGAAATTTCTCCATCCTAGAGGGCCCAGAGGCAGAGTCAAATGGAACCACTGCTGCAGCATGACAAATCTATACAGTTCCACCCAGCACCAAGTCCAATCTTCTTTAGCAAAATGTTCAATGGGACAAAGGAAAATGGGGCAGAGGGTGCTCTTCCCAGTCCCTTTTGACTCTGCAAATGGCTGTCCTTGCCTCTACACCAGAGAGAATGCATAAACATTTATGGTATGGGTCAGAAATTTTTTCCCCTGGCATTGCATTACCCCACACACTTTCACACGTGTAAGCAGATCCTCTGCGTGTATCAGTGCTCACCCCTGCATCACTGCACACTGTGAGGATGCAAGGCAGCGTGTGGTGTGTGAGAGCTGCTTCCTGAACGATCCCAAAGGCCTCCACCTGCCTCTGATCCCCCTTCCCCATCTCTCTGTCACACCCACTTGTTCTAGCTCCATTTCCTCTTGGCAGAGACCATCTCCCTGTTACCAGTCTCTACAACAGCTCTGCAGGGCCCAAATCAAGACTTTTGTTACTCCAACTGCATCCAAAACCTCACTGCAAAGAAGCCCTGAGCTGACACAGAGACAAAAAGGAAGGGGTGGATCCATCCAAACAGCCTGTAACAGCAACAATGGGCAGGAACAGGGCAACTCCTTTTGGTTCTGGTACCTGTACTCTAACAACAGAAAGATTTAAAGCACCGATGGCATCACCTCTTGTTCTTTTCAATTTGAAATTATCCTGTAGCACAGGTAGAGCTCATGCCAGGCATGCTGGGGACTGGAAACAGCTGGCTGCAGGAAGAGCACATGTGTGCCAAGTCTCATCTGCATCACTCAATTAGCTTCCCCTTGGCTGTGGCAGAGATACATTTCCTGATGTGCCTCACTGGACTAGCCTCTTAGTTCAAGTCCCAAGTGTTTTTCCCTGGCTCTTTGCCTTTGTGCCTTCAATGTAATGCAGCTGGACAGTCCATCCCCTCCCTCCAGTGCTGGCTGAAAGGTAAGACAGATTTCTTGCAAAAGTGTGAGCAATTACAGAGGAGTGAAAATCTGCACTGATAGTGGAGTGAAAATCTGCACTGGTAAGTGAATGAGGGTAAGATAATTTGCATGTTCAGCTTCAGAGTGACCTAACTGCAGCCTGCCAATACCTGAAGGGAGAAAACAGGAAAGATGCAGAGCGACTGTTTTAAAGAGCATGGAGTGACAGTGATGCCAAATGGATTTTTTTTGCCCTTTTTATCTTTTATATATTTTCTATATTCTTTACACATATATTTGTAGCTGTGTAGCCTACCACAGTATTTGTAGGTAGCATTTTACCTACTCCATTAGACAGAAAGACAAAATAAATTTCCCAGCGGCTCCAAGCTGTGGGTGGAAGGTTAGATTGTCTGCAAAGGCACAGTTGAAACTAGCTCTGAGACACACCTTCATGAACAAAGTTTAGTTCCTATCTACAAGAGAAGGAATTCAAAGAAGGGAATAATCTCGCTACTTATGTCTCTAATTGGGGATTCTTGTCAGATATGCTGATTTGCTAAAGATATAAAAATTGTATACACGTTATGCTACGTGTGCATCTTTGGCGTTTTCCACCTGGTGAATTGTGCACCTGAGGATCCTTATTAAGGTAACCCCTTTTTATCACCCTAAATGTATCTAGCGTGTGATTTTAGGACCAGTGAAAATGCATCATCAGGATGAGGGAGAAGAGGTTCACACTGACAGAAAGAAAATTTAGACTAGCTATTAAGAAAAAATTCTTCCCTGTGAGGGTGGTGAGGCCCTGGCACCCAGAGAAGGTTACCTAGAGAAGCTGTGGCTGCCCCTGGATCCCTGGAATTGTCCAAGATGAGGACAGGGCTTGAAGCAACCTGGGATAGTTGAAGGTGTCCCTGCCCTTGGCAGGGGGTTAGAACTAGATGATCTTTAAGGACCCTTCCAACCCAAACCATTCTGTGATTCTCTCTGTGATACCACCCACAATCTGATCTGAATTGCAAGAATCTACTTCCCAGGGACTCAACATTGCTCGTGTCTGATAAAAATGCAAGGCTGGGTACTGTGCCAGGGCTCTCTGTAGCAGGCTGCCTGTACAGCCTGCTGCCTGGGCACCACAAGGATGAAAAACTGTGTAGGGTGGTACCAGCTACTGATCACCGGTCATAGAATCACCTGCCACCCCTTGCAGAGAGAGGGAAAGCAACCTCAGGAATGGAGGGTTCGGGAAGATGAGCCTCTGTGGAGTGATGCTGGATTTATACCAGAGGATGCAGCCAACCTCTGGGGCCTCATTCCAGAGCACACCACTCCAACAGTGACAGGCTCAAACTGATTCTGGATATGTTGGGGTTTTTCCCTCAGGAGCTGCACATACACGTTTAAGAGGCCAGATACAAATGCAATGTGACACAGATGTCAGAGGACAAAAACTTCTGCAGCCAAACAACAGCTTTCTGCAAACAATCAAGCTTCTCCTTCTCTTCCACATCTCTCTCCACATTTATTTTTGTTCGGCTCCAGATCCCGGTTGTTCCGGGTGCAAGAGAGAGCAAGAGCTGCTCAATTAAGAGCGCGCAGCTGGTAAAAGGCAGAGATGACGGAGGTGAACTGAGGAGCGGCTCCGAGCTCGCTGCCTCCCCTGCGCTCCCAGTGCCATCGTGTGGTGGCACGTCTGGGCACAACCGCGACCAGAGGCAGAGAAGCCAACAGCACTCGGCCAATAACTCAGCGAAGAGGCTCTCCCAGCCTCGTAAAACATGAAGGGAAAGCTCAAGTCAGCAAGAGTCTGTGCTGAAATACAGCCCATTCCTTTAATTTACTGCTATCTTTCCTGTTGGCTTTTATATGGTCATTTTTCTTGGAGGAAGAAGATTTATATTTAAATATGTCTGGAACCATAGATGTTTGAAAGCGTGGTGCAAAAGCAATACTCACACATACTGCATGATCACAGCAAAGCAGAAAAGCTTAAAAATCAATAGTCCAGGCTGGAAATAAAATGCAGTGTATGTCACCCTCAGGTGCAGTAAGTCAGGACAAGTCCAGTGTTGAGTCTGAAAGGTAACTCTGTCCTAGGCACATGAGTTACTCATTGCAGGCCATCCACATTCCCAGTCTTAGCCTCAGAGATAGTGAGGGTTTTCCAAAATAAGCCAAAACTTCCATAACCTAAGGAGTTATTTTACCAAAAAGAGCGTGCTCAAAAATTTCTGCTGACTGAGACAGTGAACTGGGTTTTAAGACAACACTGTTTATTCCAAGCACCTGGACAAACTTCTCAGCATTGACTTCGTCTGTGTTTACTGTAAGTTTCTGAGCAGCACTGCCAGAAGAACTGTTGTGTCCTAGGGCAAGGTTTTTTTACCTGTTCACTTCCTTTAGGATCTTCTCCATGTTCCTAATGCTGCGCATCTTATACAGGAACCACTTGTCAATGGCTGTGAGTTGGTGAATGACATCCACGGGGACTTCATTATCCAAGGCCTGCCAAAAACAGGACAGCACCAAACAGCCCCTTTAACACAAATACACATCAGCAAATATCAAATATCTGCACGAACACAGATCCAGTCTGCAAACGGGTAGCAGCAAGTATATACCATAAAGAAAAAAAAGTTTTAAAGAAAAAAGGTAGATCGAGCTGTACAAATCAAATGTTCATCTACCTCCTGACCATGTCTCCTGCAGCAACAGAAACTGTGCCCCAGGAGGAGTGCAGGCAGGCACCAGCCACTTCTCCTTGTGCTCTGGTTCCAAAAGCTGGCTTCTGTTTCAGCGAGAGAGGTAATTTGCTTTTCACAGAGCCAGCAGCCAGACGAGCTGATGGCAACTAGGCTGGGTGGCCACTGAGAACACGCTCAGCTAACTACAGGGAGCCACATTCAGGCTGCAGTGACCAGCCCTCCATCTGCACCTCTCACCACTCAAGTTGCCTAAATCTCAGGCCCACTGCCAACCTCCTAGCTGCAAATGTAAACCAGGAAGCTCTGGATTCTCAGCTGTGAAGGAATGTCTTGCTTTGGAGTATAAATCTTGATATACCCTTGAAATACAGGGCTGAATCAAAGCATGTGGCCTTGCATTACCTCTAGCTTCTCTCACTCTACCTCAAGATAATGTCAAGGCCATTCAAATTTCCCTTCTTTCTTGCTGGGGTTATTGATGGGGTTTTTAAAAATCAATTCTTTACAGCCATGGGATAAAAAGGAACCCCACAGAGGTATTATTCATAAGACAATGGGTTACAAAACATCATAATATTTAAAAAAACCCCAGCACCTCAGAGAGCCCTTTGTATGATGTATTTTCTATCAATGCAATTTCTTGGGTCTCATCAGTGGTACACAGTTACAACTCTCCTGACAAAGCAACTCTAATCAACCATAATGATAATGCCAGCACGGTATCTTTGCTGAGCTGAAGTAATCAGGCTCATTAATTTCTTACCATGCTTAATTGTTTTCTTGCAGGGCAGCATCCTTGGAACAAAGCCAGAGCAATGCCATTGAAGAAAATTCCAGAATTAATCCAGGAATGAGCTTGGTCCACTGCACCCCAGCATTATTCCCCCGAGATATGAAACTTTTGCACAATGTTGGTGTCATCATCATGTGCTTCAGCAATGGGGAGATCTGCCAGCTCAGAGTCACTTCAGGGAGGCACCACCCACAGGGACAAGGGATGGCCAGCAGCTCTCTGCAAAATACTGACACCACCTTCTGCCTTTTCTAAAGGATTCCCAGGCAGCTTGCCTGTATCTCCCTCTTGCAATTATCCTCTTGTTCTGAGAGGTCACAACCGTTCACTAGAATATCCTGTGTGCTCATAAGCAGTGCTGAAAATCCCACATTGCTGGGATGTGAGCAGGTCAATTTTTCTGTCCATCTATTTTTACAAAACACATGCAGACTTGCACATCTTCAGGATCTCCAATTCTCAGTCAATGGTTCCTGGGCCACATATACACACACACAGGTAGCATGACCACATACTCTCAAGCTGGTTAGGACACTTTATTTAAAAAGGGATCTTGTGCCAGGGATCTTCAAAGAAAGCTGAAAAAATGTATCCCTTCCACTCAATCATCAGAGGAGGGACAGAGAAAATCAACCATCTTCATCCCTGATGCATAAATCTGGAGACTGGGAGAGAGGAATGAGTTTGCAGACATTTCTTGCTCCCTATCACCAAACTCCAGGGGCAAATCAGGTTTCCGGGCAATTGTGTAGAATTTGTTCAGGAAGGCCCTGAACTCCAATGGCTTTCCTCTCTAAACCTACATGAAGGAATACAGACAAAACACACCATGGAAGCAGGAGCCAGACACAGTGTGACTTTAGAGCCCTGCTCAACTTCAAGAGCATCCCATCCGTTAGGGACTGGCCCATACTGGGCAGCCAAGGGGTTTACAGGACTTCCTCCACACCAAGAGCCATGGAGCAAGCCTGGCCTCCAGGCCAAGCCACAGAGGGCAGCTCAGTTGCCTTGTTTTCTCTAGGGCCAGCACCCTTGTTCCTTCAGCTCCGTGCTGGCTCCTCACCAAAGAAGGTATTTACCTGTCTGTGGACAGCAACACAAGCGCAAACTACACATCTGCAGGGTGGACAGAGAGGAGACCAGGGCCCTGGTGTGAAACAGAGCGTGCATCGACTGCACAGCCTAAGCCTTCTGAGGCCACTTGTACACAAGTTAAGAGGAGCTGAAAACACCTGACACAACCCGAGCGTCCCTGCTCATCCTTGTTCCATCCTTGCAGCACTCCCACTCTAGCCAAGGAACAAGTTTCAGCTATGTCAGCCTCTCTCCTGTGCCTTCTTTTACATGACAACAGGGAGCCCCTAACAACAGCAACAGCTCTGAATGGCAGCTGAACTCCCTTTCCTAGCACCTGAACAGTTGCTGTTGTCATCATCCAACAGGCAAAGGAGAGAGAAAAAGTAAAAAGCCTTGGAGAGCTGACTGGTGGCATTGGATGGGGGAGAAGACATATAAAATATAACAAAGGTCCATCCTGTTTCAAACTGAGCTGATGGCTGATGGGGACTTACCCTTGGCTTTTACATGTCAACAAGCTGAGAAGGGATTTCCATGCACACAGCCCCAGCTGCCAGAAGCATCTCTAACTTACACTGCTTGACTCAGTTATTAATGGGGATTAATTAATGCACTGTGTTGGGCAGAGGCAACTTTTTATAAGGAGAGGCTAAGAGTTTGTTCTTGCTTTTTCCAACAGATCCCAGTGAAAATACCAGCAGCTGGGAACACCCAGTGTTCCGTGGGACCCAAACTCACCTTCATCTCCCCAGATTCCCTGTGTTAACATGGGTCTAATTTTAATCTTTCAAAAAATCTGTCTGTACCACTCAGAGACTCAAGAAGTAAGATTTTTCTCTCAGTCACAAGAAAAAGGCTGTAATAAAAACCAAACACAGCTGCTGAAGGATGAAGACATGCACTTCCCCAGCTTGAAAAGCAAGAGAGAACAGCTGGACAAGCCACACATTTATAAAACACTTTGTGATTTTTCTTCAGGCCATTTACAAGAGGAACAGCTACGTGGAAACCTTTTAACTAACACAGCACAGGCTCAGCTCCTCACTCATGTGGAGATGTAATGAGATGTACCTACACATGAGCACAAAGGGCTTAAAGACTCCACCACACAAAGTCGGGGTCACAAAAAAGAGAAATTGGGCATTCCCTGCCAGGAAGGTTTGCAATCTTAAAAAAATCAAGCCAACAGTTAAGCAGGAGCTGTAAAAGACAGCTGTGCCCTCCTCTTCATAGAGGGTATGGACAGATGGACATTACCTGCAGCAAAACCAAAGTGTGGAATTGCACCTACCTTCTAAAGTAACTGACCCCACATTTACAACATGATATACACAGGCAAACACTGAGGAAGATGAAGGAAGAAATAAATTCACACCCTCCTCCCCTTACAATAACGCTCCCTGTTACACAGATACGTTCAAGGCTGAAGTGATTTGACCACTGTGACAGGAGAGGGGGCAAAAGAATGCTACAGGAAGCTAAGCTGGTTTTGAGGAACAGGAGATTTCTTGTCTGTGAAATTTAACATAGACTTATGTAGTTCTTTTAGTTTCAAGCCCATACCAACGCAACCATTGCAAGTAGACAGTGCTCTCACACACTGCAGCTTGCCATTCTTTATCATCATCCTTTGTTTCAGTTCTCAAAAGGATCTTCATTTATTCCTTTGCAATCTGCAAAACTGACCAATTTTGACTGGCACTTACACTAGTATAAATCAGGGCTGAACACTAGCCAATGTGTAGCAGACAAATATAATCTCATAGGAGAGGAAAGTAATCAAGGTGTCCACCAACACTCAGCTACAAACTCAAGTAACAGGATACCAGAATGGACCTGATGCTGAATGCAATGAGCACAGGCTAAGATTGTACCACCAAAAGGCAAACACATTACCTGAATGGAAGATGCAAAAAGCATAAGCAAGAATCCTACTCAAAGCACTCCCAGTGAGCTTGACAGAGGAAAGCAAGGGAATGAAAAATACTCAGCCTTTGTCACCTCAGTTGACCCAACCCAGTAGCTCCAATTCAAGGGACACAGTTCAAGGTCCTTCTATCTTTTGTTACCTTGGCTATGGCATATATCCGAGTGCTGGATGGCTCAGAGAGCTCCTTGTGCAGATCTACAATGGCTGGCCAGGCTTTATTCATAGGCAGGTGTGAAACAAAGCCATCCACTGAGGGGTGGCACATCCTCAGGGCCTTCTGGAAGCTCTCTTCAAAGGTGCGGCCGATAGCCATGACCTGCAGGGGAGAGCACAGCCACGTGAGCCACGGTGAGCCCTGACTGACAGAGTGGGGAGGATTGCAGCCACAAAGACAACCACACAGAGACACGGCAGCCTTTGGGCTCTTCCCTAACATAGTCCTGCTGGCTATCAGCTGCAGCTGACTGAGCCTTGGGAGCCCCACTGCTAGATCTGACTGCTCATGGTATCAGTGGGGAGTTCTGGACAAGTGACTGCTTTTGGTGTCCATCTCCCTGGCTGTAACACACAGGGGGTGCTGCTCTCCTCTATAAACTGCTTTAAGGGAGGTGCTCTGGTAGAGGGAAACATTATGCAGCAGCATGGATATAGTAATGTAAAAGAATATTTCTGTTTAACAGCCTGTTAGAGATAGAAACTCACAGTGTGAATTTTAAGGTTCAGGCGAAATGTGCTTTTCTTCCTTTAAATTACAGTTAACAGGAACTCTCCCCTGTGAGGGTTCTCTTAAAGGATTACTCCTCCTTGGTGTAGCAGCACTGGGGTTTCCCTCCTTCAGTCTTGACACTGTATCTAATAAGAAAACAAGCCTTTCTGTCTAGAAACATGTGAGATAACAGAGCCCTTTCTCAAACTTTTACATTTTTATTTTCCAGAGCAGTGAGACTTTAACAGCATAAAAATCTTCTCAAAAACAATGCTGAAAAATGTCAAAAGAAAAAAATAACATTGCTTTCTCTTTTCTCACAGCTCCAGGCCCACTGCCCAGCACAACAGAGCTCAGAAAAAGCCAGGCCAGGCCAGACTGTTCAATTAATAAAAATGCAGTAGGCGCTGCGATCTGGTTTCGAGTTCAGGCCTGGGGGGATGACTTTGCTATATTAATAGAGACACAGTGGCAAGAAACTCTTTGCTTCAACGACTCTGTCTCCTACCCACAGGTCCTGCAGATTAACCTTCTTCCTCAGTACCCCCACCAGCTGCAAACTGCATCCCTTGGGCTTCTCCATCCCTGCTTCAGCTCACCTGCACTGTTAGAGCACTGACTCTCCCTGCATCTCTGTGCTGCCTTTACCCAGCATCCTGCCTGGAGAAGGACACAGGTTCAGGGACTTCTGTGACATTTGAACACTGGGAGGACTCAACATCTCCTTCTGAAAATGTGTATGGCCAACAAGTTCCACAGCTGATGATGCAACTGTATTTAGGAACTCCAGTTCTACAGAACAGTCCCAAAATCCCTAAGCAGAAAGGGTTAATGTCAGGAAGCATCATCTTACTGAAAACAAAAAACCCACCTCACTACCATTAAAAGCCAAAACTGCCAATAGAAGATCAAACTCTAATTAATCTTTCCAGTTCTGATGAAGGCTTCTTGTTCAATGACAACAATGATATTAGGAACGTCTTGCATATCAAAATAATTTAATAAAATAGCTATTTGAAAAGACAACTGAAAAAATATACAAATAATTATTTTGTTTTGGTAACCGATATGTAATTAACTAATTAAGTGGATAATTTACCAATTTCGTTTCATTTGTCCCTTCTTAAAACATGGTCTGAAAATACTGTTACTGTCCAGACATCTTAAAATCTGATGTAAGAGACTTCATCTCTAAAAGAAGTCAAAACTTGAGAATGAGATGACAATTTGTGTTTGGATTTCAAGACAAGAAATAGACTGGTTTTAGACTGGACAAGAAATAGAATGGTTTTAACATAGAGGACAAATAACTTGGGAAGAACTGAAAGCTGTGGCTCATGGGCACCACTGAAAATCTTAACACACAGTGTAATTTCATTGGTGAAATTACACTGTAATTAACCAGAATCTCAAACTGAAAAAAAGCTCTGAGAGCCCTGGAGTTAGTGTTAAGAATGGAGTCAACCATGGGTGGTCCATAGTGATCCCTTCCTTTAGGAGCCAAACCATTTATGTATCCACACTGTGATATCCAACATTACACAGTCCTAACTAATTTTCATTCATTATATACTGAGTAAAAGTCATTTGAGCTTAATATATATCCTCAAATTCATTAGGTCCTTGAAGATAGACATTCTGAGGGTTTCCAAGTAGGAGAAATGGCTTTCCCAAGTGCTGGCATGGAAGGTGAGAGTCTTGCACCCACCTCTCCCACACTCTTCATGGAGCTCCCAATGCGGTTGGAGGTGTGCTGAAAACGGTCCAGATCCCAGCGGGGGATCTTGGTCACAACGTAATCCAGGCTGGGCTCAAAGCAAGCAGAGGTTTTCCCAGTCACCACATTCTTGATTTCTGGCAAGGGTATCCCCAAGGCAATTTTGGCAGCAATGAATGCTAGTGGATACCTGTCATAGAGGAGAAGCAGAGAAGAGTAGAGTGGAAAGAACTTGGCGTTTGCAAATCCCAGGAGTGGGTCCAATAAAACAGATTTGAGGTGATCGTCCCACCTCAACACAAAGGAAGGCCCCTGTGCTCAAGCACAGCAGGACCCATGCAGCCTCCTACCTCAACACATTGCAGAGCTACCTCCCTAGATCTGGGACTTGCTTTTTGTCCACCCTACCACACCTTTTCAGTAGCTGTCACATCCACAGTAACAGATATGTTTAGCTGCAAGTCTGTCATCCACAAAAAAAACAATCAACCACCCACTGTCCAACAACATGGCTTATCTCCAGCCTACTATGGCTCTTAAATAACCATAAAAGTTGTTGAGAACTGCAAATTAGAGATTAATTTGTGCCTCTCAACAGCATCTGCAAAGTGCAATTAAGAAGCCAATTTTTAAACAGCCTGCTTTGACCATCCTTCTCTTGATTAGTTTATGATTAGCCAACAAAACAAAGGCAGCTAGCAATGCCATTTGCATCAATCTGACAGACAGCTCATTAATAACTGTGCCCTCTGGGTCCCAGAGATGATTTGCAGCCAACATATGGATACAGTGGATGTGCTTTGTAAGGATTAGGCTCCCACACGTGTGCCTCCTGGGAGTTTTTCCATTTGTAGTAACAGCATCAGCAGGCTGGAGTGACCTGGAGGGCTCACTAACCCCAGCCTCCATCTCCCAGCAGGACCAACTCTCCAAGGGTCAAACCTAACAGATGCTGACAAGAGCTGTTCTTAGAAGCTTCCCATGCAGAAATCTGTACCTTACTGACCTGACTGCTCCAGAATTCTTTCTAACAGCCAACTCCAGTCTTCCTTGATGAAAATGTGGGCTACAGCTCCATGTTTTACTACATGGAAGGCAGATGCCAGAACTCTTTTTCCTTGTAGCTGTCACCTACTTATTTAAATAATACATCGATTCAAATTCCTTCTTCTCCTCAATTTTTTGTTTATTCATTTGTTTGTCCTGCAACATTTTAATTTTTTTAAAATAATCTTACCCTGTTGCCTTGGAGGCCAAAGCTGAACTCCTGGAGAGTCTGGCATTAACTTCAATGATGTAGTACTCCAGGGAAGTTGGATGCAGAGCAAACTGGATATTACATTCTCCCACGATGCCCAAATGTCGGACGACTTTGATGGCACGATCCCTCAGCATCTGAAACTCCTCATCATTGAGTGTCTGGCTTGGAGCCACTACAACAGAATCTCCTGTTTGTCACAAGGTAGCAGAGAAGGGAAATGAGAAGCAGCTCAGCAGCAGTAAATTGTGGCCACATAAGTCACTGTGCTAACCCACTACTAGTGATGACGTTACCAGAGATTACAACTTGTGCATGCACAGCTGATGAAAAGCACAGACAGCCACACACAGTCAGAAGCCCAGAGTTGGACACAGGCTAGGGAATCTTATGGAAAACACAACCACAGGAGTAGGTTTAGTCTGTTTCATGCCCTATCTGGCTGTATTCAGGACCTGAACAGTAATTTTCTAGCCCACTTCATCAATCACAGAGCTCTGTCAATAACACCAGGCAGAAGAGCACTGCACCAAAAAAGTCACTGAGCCACCCTGTGCCCAGCCTACCTGTGTGGACTCCCATAGCATCAATGTTTTCCATGTTGCAGACAGCAATACAGTTATCAGCAGCATCTCTCACCACTTCATACTCTATCTCCTTCCAGCCAACAACTGACTTTTCCACCAGAATTTGGTTAGTCATTGCAAATGCCTGGGAATAGATTAGGGAAAATAAACACCAAAACTCCCACAACACCACACCAAAAACCCTCACCAAACCCCTTATTAGACCATACTGCACAATTAAGACTTCTGTGACTTATCCCCAGACATCCCAGACCTAATGAAAGATGAAAATAAGTAAAGTTCATAACA
>VZDJ01000029.1:637386-737237 GCA_008694505.1 Cyanoderma ruficeps | reverse complement strand
GCATTTCCTATTTCTTTCTTTCTTTCCTTCTTTCTTTCTTTCTTAAAAATTGCTTTACTGTGTTTTGAAAGGCACGTTTGAAAATATTTATGTGATACGATGGGGGAACAGTATATAAATAACAAATAGGAATATAAAAGCATCTGAGGCCTCAATCATGCAATAGACATGCTTTTATGTGGGCAGCCCCAAGGACTTCAATAGGAGAATGCTGCAAAAAGCAAAATGACTGAGTGATGGGAGTGTAGATGCCAGCAAACACTACATAATTAATAGTATTAATAATGCTGCTTGTCATTGGCATGATTTATTCTTAAACTAATCCTGAAAGTATTCCTCAGCACGAGACAAAAATGAAAAATACAGTTTGTTGGTAAATGAGCATAATCTAAGCAAATACATGGCCTTAATATTAACAGATAGAAAACACTAATCAATACTTGCTTAAAACCCTAGAAAGTGATGGGCACATTATCAATCCATCTTCTAGCAAAGCCTTTTGTTATAATGCTGCTCATGGACTGGCTCTTCAGTCTGGTCCCATCTGTCATTAACTCAAGCTGCTACTTAAATGTTGCCCTTAGCTCAGTTGCCAAAATCACACACAAAAAAGGAAAAAAATGTTTGAGGAAGGGCACTTCATGCCTGGCCTAAGCAGGCACTGACTTGGTGGGGTGTTGCCCTAGGTTTTTCTTGCTTTGAGTGCTTGTAACTTTGTACTGCACATTCTCAGGCAGCTTCATGTAAACAATGTATATTTTTAGAATGTTTGCATATTTCTCCTCTGGGAGGAGAAATGTGATTGATGGTGATGTTCACCATCCAGGTTGAGGAGGTGGCCCCTGTGGTGGCCAATCTCTTGACCTTTGTACAAATGTATATAAATGGAGTCAGATTTTTGAAATAAACGGTTAGTTCCCTTGAACTGCTGCTGGTGTGGCCTCATCTTTCTGTCCCTGAAACTGGGACATCCTAGCCTCAGTGGGTAAAATCACAGTGGGGATGTAGCAGGAATACCTCAGCACTCCTGAAAATCAGTCCTGGATGGATGCTCCAGTGTCAGGAGACACGGCCTCAAGGCCAGGTTACCTGAACTAGCTGTGCTATCAAACACCCAGTGTTCAGTTCTCTGAATTATAAACAGTTCAGTGCAGTGCCTGAAAAGCCAGTTCACTGAATTACTACAGATCATCTTCATAACTGCTGGGCTGTGGAAACGAGCATTCAAATTTGAGTAAATTCAACAAGACCCAAATTGGTTTTCACTGTAAATTTTGAAATAGCAATACTGAGCTGGGAGGTGTTGTAGACTCTCTGAGGGACAGGAGGCTTTGCAGAGAGATCCAGATCAATTTTAGCATTGAGCCATGATTAATGGGATGACATTTAACAAGTAGAAATGCCAGATTTCAAACTTAGGATGAAGTAACACCTGGCAGAAGCAGTAACTGGGAACAGCCCTGCAGACAGGAATCTGAGAGTGCTGGTAAGCATCAGGCTTACTTTTTAAAAAAAACCACAATGTACTGATCAAAATCAGGTTCTCCTGCTGAAAAAACAGGGTTTTCCTACTGAAAAATGCTTTGATATAAACCTGTCAGACAGCCAGACTCATGGGGTTTATGGGTGAATTTCTGCTTCCTCCAAACACAGCCCGTGGGTGAGCCTGAGTAAGTGACACTTTCCAACCTCACCGTGGATCTGTAAGATGGAGTTCCTGCCCCCCTGCCTCCCCCACATGCTCCACTCGTGTCCCCTGAGCCTCCCACAGCTGACACTGCCCAAGCAGGGTTTGTTCAGCAGACCCAAAGCCTGTTTGCATGGCGGCAGAGGTGGGGAACACAAAGGAGTCATTTGCACATACAGCTCTTCGTGGCATCTGCAGTATTTCTTTCTAGAGCTAAGTGAAAGATTATGAGGCTCAGCAAACCAGGGAAAGACAAACCCAAGAATTATAGACACCCATAGGGATAGAGTTTTATTTCCTGAAATTCTGCATTTTTGACAAGGAAAAAAGCTTTTGATTTGTTTTCCCCAATTATCTGTTTACTTTTCACAGCAAATGTTTAAACAATCCCGGATTTTCTATAGAAAAAAACTGTCTTCATTGCCAGAGACAGCTGATAGCTGTCAAATTATGAAGTGTCATCCTACTAAATGAGCTTTTTACCTAGGAAAATTACCATCTTTAGACAACAACACAGAAGAGGCCCAAGACTCCCAGGTCTTCCGTCCCTAAGACCACATCATTACTCAGCAATTCAAATGTTTCAACTTCCTTGACACCGTCCATAACCATTTATTCCCAAAAGTAGGTGAATATAAGCCAAGATGTTTCTTTTCAGACCAAAACTGCTGAAAAACTTGCTCAAATTTTGACTTGTTTGTCATGATTTTAAAAGACCTGTCATTGAGCAACTTTCATTATCTGTCAGCAGGAAATATGAAAAGAGAGCAGCTCCTAACCAGGGCAACATTTTACAGATGGGATGTAAGGCATGGACAATTCCAGTGCCGATGACATTAGAACAGCATTTAAGAAAATCAGATGTTCAGGCCTGTTCCCTGAGTTTGCAGTTCCACACATACCTTTGTACCAAGGTCCAGCAAAGTTTCCTTATCAGGACATATGCCAGAGCCCAGGCCCCCAAGGGCGTAGGCAGAACGTATCATGACAGGGTAGCAGATCTTCTCAGCTGCCTTCAGAGCATCTTCAACCTCAAAGGAGAGGGGAATACATCTCAGAAACAGATAGCAATTCACATGAATAAAGTCTTCAACTCTGGTCACAAGGTTAATTGGAAATCCCATCAGTAAGACACTAAACTGCCTGAAGATAAAATGAAAATAATACAAGTTCACTTTATAATATTCCCTTTTTCTGCCAAACAGCAGAAAACTGGAACATGCACTTAAGGAGGTAACTTCTGTCCTTAGCTGTATGTGAACATCCTTGCTGACCTGCCATGGACAATGTCCTTACATAATCTGTCTTCAGGGAGGGCAGAAACCATGAAATTTCAACATTAAAAAACCCCTCCTAAAGACATCCCAGTTTAAGACTTGAACAGACCTTTCCACCAAACCAAATTTTATGTTTTCATACGCCCATCCTCATGAAAGATTTCAATACTGCTGATTTTTTGGACCTCGAATCCTAACTCTTAATGCCTTTTATATGATCTAAGAAATGTACCCCTGACATGTCACATACTTTTGTGCTGCAGCACAGGGGTCACCCCAATATAATTTACTTTTCTTGTCAACTGGTAAATTAGGTTAGGTTTTCACAGTGCTTAATTGCATTTTCATTCATTTTAAATCATGGTGACCCAGCATTAATCACCAAGGAGTGCTGCACACACTACAGCATCCACAGCTGCATTCCCCTTTCCCTCTACAAAACGAGAAATATTTTTATTAAGTCAAATGGGCAACAGTAATAGCAATCACATCTTCAAATTTATCTGATTTACCGATTCCACTGCAAGGCTGGGAGCAATCTTTTCATTTAGCTCAGTCAGTTTATCAGAAAAAAGCTTTCTGTCCTCTGTAGCCATGATGGATTCAACTGAAGTACCCAGGACCTTCACACCATACTGCTGCAATACTCCTTGCTTGAAGAGTTCCACTCCTGCAGAGTAAACAAAGACACAGTTCTGAGGACTGATAGTAGATGAATAATCATAGAATTAGAGAAGGACAGAATGGTTTGGGTTGGAAGAAACCATAAGGCTCATGTCATTCCAACCCCCTGCCATGGGCAGGGACACCTTCCACCAGACTAGGCTGCTCGAAGCCCCAGTGTCCAACCTGGCTCTGGACACTTCCAGGGATCCAAGGGCAGCCACAGCTTCTCTGGGTAACCTGTGCCAGGGCCTCACCACCCTCACAGAGAACAATTTAGAAAATTTAGAACAAAGAAAGTATTCAATATATATCTGATTAGCTGACAGCTTGTCCGGCCTTGTCCACAGCTAATTTTTTTTGTTGTTGTCAGAACTCATAACCATAACATGAAATTTTCCATCCTCAAATCTATGAAACCTGGGATAATACTACAGTTACTGCTTGGCCATCACCTGCACCACAGAGCAAAGCAGCACAGATGAATGTTGGTGCAAGAAGTTATATGAAGGTAACTTTTCCTTTTGATCTCTGCCTCAAGGCAGTCAAAATATCCCAATTCCAACTATGGTAACTAAGATTTAAGATGAAAAGCAGGACATATTAATGAAAGTACCAAACCCAGCAATGAGATGTTAAGTTCACAGCTTAGGAATGACTCACTCCCCCATGGTTGGTATCTCTCCCTCAGTAGCCTGGCCAATGTGTGAAGCACGTGGGGCTTGGGTGCCTGCACAAATAAAATCTGCAGAACATGTGGTAGAATCATAGAATCAGCAGGGTTGGAAAAGACCTCCAAGATCAACGAGTCCAATGTTACCATTAAATCATGTCCCCAGGTACCACAGCCACCTTTTGAGCACTTCCAGACTGTTTCAATGCCTGAGACCTTTCTTTCAGTGCAGAAATTTTTCCTAATATCCAATCTAAACCTCCCCCTGGTGCAACTGGATGTCATTTCCTCTGCTCCTGTCCCTTATCACTTTACCTCTTACCTGGTAAAAACCATGATTGTGCCTGTATGGAGTGCCAAGGCAGCTGCATCACACTCACCACAGTTGAGAGCAGTCTGGCCACCCATGCCCAGAATTAATCCATCGGGGCGCTCTGCCTTGATGACCTCCATGACAAACTGTGGGGTGATGGGGAGGAAGTAGACAGCATCAGCCTGCTTCAAGCCAGTCTCATTGGTCTGCACTGAAGCAATATTGGGATTCATGAGGACAATCTTCACATTTTCTTCCTGAAAAATTAAAATCTGTCTTAAAAATAGGCACATGGGAGGGAAAATTGACAACAGCAGCAGCACCAGCAAGAAGAGATGGGGTGTATCAAACAGTTTACCAACAGGAGAATTAAAAAAATTGTGTACTGTCCTGTAAGAGACTTCTGGTCCGAAGGCTGAGCTAATGCCCATTCTTTACTTTTGTGCCTGTGAATCTTGAGGGGATGAAGATTCTGACATGATTCAGACATTTGATTGAAACTGTTTAACACATTTAGGAGTTTTACAGGAGAGACAGGTACAAACTCCAGCATACTCATGTCTGTCTTCCTTTGGACTTCAGATTAAAGGCGCCAAAGCAAAATATTTAATCAAAAGCTAATCTTTTCTTGCCAAGCACTAGGTCTTTGAAGTTTTCAGATTCTTGTACCAACTAGCAATAGCAACAAAAATACATTTTTTTTCTTTGATTTTCCATAGAAATACTTTATTGTCCTGGCATTATCAGTTTAAAAATCTCATCCCATAACTTTTTTTATAGTATATTGCACATAATAAAAGACAAACTCTGCCTTTCTATGCAAGATGAAGGTTAGCCAAAATTTTACACTGCTCTTTCTCTATCACAGATGAGAAACTGAGATGGAGTGATAATAGATAATAAAGTTTATCTGTTCCCTGCTCTTACAGTCTTGCCACTCTTCAGCTACAGACAGAAATGCACTAGTTCGCTCATTAATAGAAAATTCTGAGTCAGAGCTGAGCAGATCAATCCTCCTCACACTTGAACTATTAGCACCTAATGAGGAAACCAAACAAGTTTTACTAAAAATGACAAGTATGGCCAACCTTAAAAAAAATGCATCAACCACATGCAGTAGACATGCAGATATAGAAACTGTTCTACTGCTTCGTTGAAAAGGGGGACTGAAAAGGGCAAAGGCTGTGGCCTCATTTTCACAGGAACTCATTCTAATCTCCATCAGCTTCATATAAGGCTAAAAACTACTAACAAACACCATTTGCAAAATATGCTAGTTATAGATGCAAGTTACATTTCAAAAGAAAGACTTGCTACGTGGAAGTTGTTAAGAGGTAAAAAAACGACAATTCTCATTGAGAAGAGGAACAGTGACAATATTTTAAAAATATTACAAAGCAGTAGGCTGAAGAAAATGCTATGGAAGTGTTGCTAGGATCAGTACAGAAAGTGTTACTTCCCCTCAGTTCACAATAAGCATGAAAATGCCATAGGATTTTGCTGTGTTTGTTTAAAATTTGTGATTGTTTGTCTCACCGCTTTTGGGGGAACAAAGAAATCGCCCACCTGGAGCAGTGGGATTCTCACTCAGCTCTCAGTATTCAAGTATTGGATAACATTTCCTCCCCTTTCTTTGGTAACTTAAAATACTGCCTTAAGGACTGCCTGTAATTTTCTGCCCACCTTTTTTTCCCTGTGAAAAGTTGGATTTTTTTTCACTGAAGCACACTTTCCTTGGAAATGTGTGGAACAGGGGAGGGAAAGAAGATACAAAATCCATATGGAGAATATTTTGGATTTAGACAAATGATCGTTAACTGGGTAGTTTTCATGGTGATGGTGAGGGAAAAGATCAAAACATTCTTCTCTAATAAATGCATTCAGAAACTCATGGCTACAATTCTGTTGAAACAAATGGGAGAGGGAAAAGTTTATCACTTTTCATCAAGCTGGACTATCTGCACATCTCAGCTTGCTCTTTCCTGCTTATCTGGGACAAAGTATCTTAAGGACCAACTAGCAGTGATGATGAGGATAATTAATGAGATAATTAATGCTCTCTGTGCTGAACGACAGGTTTCATTGATATCACATCATTCTGGCCCAGTTGCTTGGGATGTTGGATTTTAATTCACATGCTGTCTGCTCTTGCAACCCTTTCCTTCAGCTTCCACCTGTTTTAGTTTTTTATAGAACTCTGTGTAATGGCCACCCATCCTGATGAAGATATTTATTACAATTTAATTAAAACAATGAATTAGTAACACTCCAGGAGGGCTCCATTCCTCTCTTTGTGTAATATCCACCTGTATTCAGCTGAGTTGGGATAATCCCCACAGAGTTATCCAGAAGATTTTCCAGGTGATCACAAGCCAGTCTGTTCACAGATGCTTCCAGGCCTTGCTCTTCAGGGGATGTTCCTGCCTTTGATTAATATTTTTTCAGATACAGAGTTAATGACTGTGGAAGTCCCACCTCCTCAAGACCTTTTAGTCTTTAAAAGAAGCACCCATTTAACTGCTCAGGACTGAATATTAGTATCAGCACCTTCTCATAATGAATCAGCATCCAAGAGCCAAGCAGAACACAGCAGAATGAATCAGAACATCAGCACTGAGAATCAGTGTTGATTCATAAGAAAAAAAAACAACAAAATGAAGAAGTGTAAGGGGAAAGAGATTTCTCCTGTCCCCTGTTAACTGTCTGTTCTCTCCCAGCCATGTTCTGCAGCTTTCCCTGGAGGTATCTCCTTTCCAAATAGGTCATTATTGACACTCCCCAGCTCTGGCTTGTCTTGTCTCTTGATGATGTGGTCAGTTTGAAATAGTAGCCAGCAGCAGCAATACAGTACACAAACAGCACACATGCAATACAACATGTATTGCAACATGGGGATGAACCAGAGCACCCCAGATTATATTTAACATTACTAAAACCTATTTTTCTGTTCCTTCACTGCATGGCCAGCACAGGAATAGAATGTTCATGACATCAGGACAGCCTCAAAACAAGTCACAACCATCACCTCATCTGAAGGCAGCTGCTACTTCTGCTCTGACTCTGTCAGGCCTCTGCAAGCTCCCCTTTCCTTCTTCACATGAATTTGGGGCCCAGGCAACTCTTATGTTACCAGGAATAACCTTGTCACAGCACATTCTATCCTTCTACACCTTTTCCTAGCATGAACTTTCGCCCTAGTAACCTTTCTAGGACCTGTTCTGGAAACTAAACTTGACATATATGACCTTTAAAAAGTTCATCACATTTCAAATAAATACCTTTTAGAAAACCTGCCTTCATGAGGGGTTCTTTAATATAGCAGTAGCCAAGTGTTCAGCTGTTATTGGTTGTCTACTTTTGTCGACACACCACAAAAGTTCCAGGTTTTCACCTCAGGTACATCTGACCATATTCCTCCTCCTCCATTTTGATTCAGTTTAACAAGCCACACATCACAAACAACTAACTGCTTGAAGACTGTGAAGTAAACCCCAAGAACATCTCTTTGGAAGATAATTCTGAGTGGTTAACTCACATCACTCAACCAGCAAGTTCACCAACAAAAATTGCTGATTTTCCCTATGGTCATTTATCCTCACCAGCTTCCCTGCCCCAGCTGGGCACAGCTGGAGGATCAGTTTGGCTGTGAGAAGGGAAAATGAGGTTAGTATTTTCACAGTATCTCCTCACCTTCAAGGCTTTCACAGCCTGCGATCCAGAGTAATCAAATTCTCCTGCCTGACCAATTGAGAGACCCCCGGATCCTAGAATGAGAACCTTGGAGACCTGCAAGTGTCAAATGGCATGAAAACAATCAGTCCCAGTGTAGTGGATGTTGAAATGAACAGAGACTGTGCAGCACTGAACAGTCTTAAATTACAGAACATAAGATTTCAAAAGAGAAGAAGTCACTTTCCAAATCACCTCAGTTTTACTTCTTAGAGTATTTCTACTGGAATTCCCCAGTATATCTCCATTTAGAGAAACATGTGACTCATGCATAGGACATACAATAAACATGTTCATTGTATCATGTGCTTATAGAGAACCATGTCTCACTTTGGCTGCCCACAAAATCCCACTGCCTCTAAACAGCAAAACTGTCTGAAATTCAGCTCACGTTAGGAATTTCAGACTTATCTGCTAAGCAACTGAGCACCAACATTATCCTGCTGGCACGAAATCTCATGGCCAGATTATCCCAGGGCACCTCATTATACTGCTATGAGAGTACCTTTCTCAGGAGATCTGCAAAGAAAATACATGAAACATCAGAACTTTAAACTCTTTCAAAGAAAACAGTGTTAATAACACAAGAGAGGCCAGATGACTGTGAGATAAGCAGCTGTCAAGACTTTCATAAGAGAAGCCTCCTTTGACTTCCATGTGCTATTTTGTGCCGTGGGTTCAGTAGGAATTAACTAGCTCCCAGCCTCACTGACAGGCATGAAAATATCTGTACACTGACCTCCACTCTAGAAGCTGTCACTCCAGCCTTGGGAAGGACCGAGGGAATGGTGGTGCCTTTCCCCCTCTTAACCAGGGAAATAAATGAATCAAATAGGAACTAGGAAAAACAAATACACGTATTTACTGCCAAAGTTGAACTAAATATAAACCAAGCAAAGAAGGAAAAGCCAGAGTATTTGTGAACTCATGCAATCAGCTCTGCCCTGCTGCCTTCAGCAGGCAGATTTACACCATCTCAGAAGAGAAGATCATGATTTGAAATTTATATAACAACTTCGACATATCTGACAAAGCTGCATTCAAAAAAGTGAGGTCATAATCAGGAAGAAAACACACATCAATCATGTCTGTGTGCTCTGTTTCTGTGGGGCTGCCAGCGCAACGAGTGAACGTGCACCAAAAGCTAAAACACAGAAGAGCATTCACTGAACCAGCTCAGGGAACCATCTGGAATGGTTCCTGCTACAGAGCAGGGTTCTGAGCAGGGATAGCTAAACATCACTAGTGTGAAATCAGCGCTGTCCTTCCAGAGGAGCTGTCAGAAAATTGCTCTCCAAGCAAGCAGGGCAGGCAGGCAGCAGGACCCTCACTGGAATCAGGCAGTGGGACAGGCTTCCCATCCACCCCACAGCTGCCAGGCTTCTGCACAGCCTCTGAGGCTGGCTGATTGCTGGGAATTACCTGTGGAAGGAGCGTGGATGGGTCCTGCAAGCCTATCAGGATGGGCACTATGTTATCAAACCATCCCAGCAGTGGGAGTGCGCAGCCTTGGAAAAGATAATCGGCTGAGTTTTTTGAGGTCTCTGATATACACCAGTCAATCAGAATGCTATGAAAGTTCTTGACATCAAGAGATTTACTTGCAGATTTAATCAACATCATCAAATTAAGATTAAAATAAGCATTTCTAGGTATTCTTCCATCTTCGTCTCTCAGGAAATGCTAAATAGTTTATTTATGTTCAGACATGCTTCCTCTGCCTTGCACATCCCCTGACGCTGCTTAGTCATATTCTGTGACTATGCAACCAGTTGTTACAGAATTTGTGTGAAGTCACAGACGGGGGATTAAAATTTCATTTCACTTAGGAGAACCAGAGTGAGGAAGTATGAATCCATTTACATAACTCTACAGTAATTATAAAATTTGAAAGTGGAACTAAAGTGTATTAGAAAGTTAATGATTTTATTACAAAGCATCTGGCTAGTATTTTTTCCTGTTACGATAAAACTCTATTCCTTTTGCAGTGTCTTTTGCAAGAGATTTGAGCCTGATCCTGCAAAGGCTTAAGCACTTTAGTAACTTCCAACACAGAGATAATCCCACCAGGACCTGATACATACGCATCATGTGAATGGAATCACTGATCCAAAGCACTAAGAAGTCAATAGACCTCTTGCTGCTGATGGTAATTAGCTCCAGATCAAGCTAAGCAGACACGAGCCTATGCATGACCGGGGCCCTTTGCTATGATCCTGACACTCCCGGGCCAAATATTTAAGACCATCACCAACTGGTACACCAGCTGATAAACATCTGAAAGCAAGCCCTCAGACATTACCTCTGTGTCCCTCGGCCCAGGATTTGCATCGGGATAGAACTGCGCTGTGAAAATCGATCTGGTCTCATGCATAATTCCCTGCAGGAATAAGAGAGACTCTCTTAGACACCTCCTGACAAGCCAGTGAACAGAAAGCCACACCTTATCCCTGTAAGCACTGAAGGCCAAAGGACTGATGTGTTGCCAGGGGCTGTCAAATTGACACCCATTTCATTCCCAGTCTCGTGCTCTGCTGTTAACCCTCCAGGGTCTGTGCAATCCTCAGTCCCGGGACTGGGTAAAGAAGAAAAACATACCTGGCAAGAAAAGATCACCTGGGACAAAGCTGTTATGGAATGAATGGTTTAATCATCCCAAGCTGATTGGTTCTGTCAAGAAAAACTGGATTTTGGTCACATTCTTTATTTCCATAATTCACTTTAAATGCTTTCACAGGGCCTTGATGTCTGCCCTGGGTTGGGCAGAGTGATGAAGGGACAAACAACAGCTATGAAGGGACCTAAACTGAATTTAGAGACAGTGTTTGCAGTTTCAGCTGGAGTCAGGAAAAAATGATTTCTCATTTGAGTGGCCTGATAGAACCAAGAAGCATGATCCAGTGGGAGACAACCCCATAGGTGTCATTGCTCATGGTCCCCAACTCCAGACAGGGGTAGAGAAGTTCCTCAAGAGGAAATTCAGGGAAAAACAGTCCTGAAACAACCTGCTTTCCTTAGTAATGGACAAAGGAGCCCAAACAGTCTCATATAGAGCCACAGTGCCATCCAGAGCTTCAGGGTGGGATGTCAGGGTAGGACAGGGATGAGAGATGAGCTACTGACCACAATATTATGGTATGAATTTCTGCTCTGACAGCAAAGAGTTCCATCAGTCTGTCACATTTTCCCTGAAGGCTCATGTTCCTTGTAGTTTCATACAAATATATTTTTTAAATGTTCACTTCATGCCTTGTCAGTATTTGGAAACCTGTGCTAGCCCTGTGATAGGTCAGGTCAGCCACAAGAAACGTTTTTAATTTTTCAAGCAGAGGAATGCTACAGCCTGCACACGACAGACTATCCAGCCCTGATCCTGTTTGTGCTAAACCAACATGCTCCTTGTCTCTCTCATCTGTGAAGGTTTTGGAGACTGTTGCTGCTTTGGGGCTCACAGAAATGTTTTTAGCTCACATGAAAGAACATCATTCTACTAGATCTAGAAGACTCATGTCTTTAATGAGAAGACTCGTGTTATCACTTTTGTCTTCAAATTCCAGTTAAAGCAAACATGAAAGGCCTGGGAATGAACAGGTTTGTTTTGTCAACACATTGAAAATAAACTCATTTCAAAACTTGACCCGAACAGCTGTAAATTTTTTTTGTATTAATGTTTTGTTTGGAAAAAATTGTCTATGTTTAGATACCCTTCTGTGTTTAGATATCCTTTTGTAAGGATAAAGACAACAGCAAATGACAAACAAAACTTATTCTAAAATCATCAGATGGGCAGCTCAGAACAGCACTGTTCAATTTGCCAGACTTGATATTGGGCATTCATATAAAACAAGAGAGAGGCATATTTCCAAGAGGGAGACTGCTTTTGAAAATACCTTATTTTCATTGATTTCCTGATAATTCGTAAGATTTCACTAACTTGCACAACACTGGACATCATGGAAAAGATTTGATGTGAGCAATCACAAGCCTGAGATCTCAAACATGGATGTCACTTGACATTGGACTTCTATCTTAGATCATGTGAGCTATTCTCTAGGGCCAGCCCCTCTTCCTCATGACTTTAGTCTTTGGACTTTGGTCATTGGAAATATATTTACAATAACAGACCAAATTAGATGGCAATGAGATCCCTTTTCTGTGCTGGGTAACCCAGAACCAATACAACAACCTGGCGGTACAGGCTTGCACTGCTGTGGCACAGGCCCTAAGAGAGTGGTAGCTAAGTGAACAACACCAGCAGTAGGGAAATCATGGAAATAAATAAAGTTTCTTTTCAAGGAAATAATAAAGTCACTGTTGCAATCCAGTGCAGTGGGGCTGGTACAGTGGGGTACCCATCTTACCCTGGCAGTAAAGCAGGGCTTCAAGCAAAGCAGATGGTCAAATCAACATTAGCCTTGGTAATGTCAGAGCAGCCTTACACGAGGTGAAATAAACTTACAGGAGGGGAAATAGAGGCTTCTGTGTGCAGAGCTCACCTCATTGGTTTGGTCATTGGCATTCACAAAGAGAGGCTTCCAGCCAGGAGGGAGGGCAGAGCTCTCGATGGCGTAGCCATGGTTCTGAGCAGTGATGACAGCCTGTCCATTCACTGCATTCAGGACAGGCTGGTTCTGGCCCCTGCAAGAAAAAGAGATCAGAGCACAGAAGTGCCAAATGTGTTCAATGCCACAATTAGGAGGAGCTGATAACTGTGGGGCTGCACACAACAGTTTAATAGTAGCAGTAAAATACTTGCAGCCAATCTCAAAATAAATCTTAGGAGAAACTTCGCTATTCTTCAGCTTGATAAAGATAAATGATATCAAACACTTTCAAAAAACACTCAAAAAAAGCAGAGCAGGACATGGCAGTTTAAATCAAAGGCAAGGAGAATGGCTGGGATGAAGGAGCAATGTTACTGAGATGCCAGTCACTCCTAAGGCAGCTCAGCAGCAGAGCACTGCTGTTCCATAGCCCTTTCCAAAGCTGAGCTGCTCTGCCTGGGAAGAAGAGCTGCCGCACCTGTTGGCCATCTGCATCTTGTAGGAAGTAGCTCCAGCTGCTATTCCAGTGATTAGATGCCCCATGCTAATTCCAAACAGGGGCTCTGGGCGATTGCTCTCCAGGACCTAAAATGAAAAGGTTTTCAACAGATGTTGGAGTGCCTCTGTCCAACAATTCCAGCATAAACCATGCTAGTTCCCTCACAGACTTGGGGAAAAGCTCAATGCCAGAGTGGCAACAGCCTGTGAAGGAAAGTTTCCTCCTTTCCTCTGGTTCAGAGAGAAGCCTCAGAGCACAGCCGTGGTGTCACAGGGAACAAGCAATAACTCTGTATTACAGCCCTTTAGTGTGTGGCATTATTCCAAGTGGGACCTCTGAAACCAGTGCTGTTCTTTCCTAAGGTCACAGAGGACCTGAAAGAGCACAGGGTACCTCAAGGCACTGGTATGGTAATTGTGGCATCATGTTTGCCATGTATTTTTCTCCAAGGTCTATGAAGCCTTGTTGTAACTATTGGGCTGGAGACAAATCCCACCAGAACAACATGAGGAATGTTCCAGGCACCTGAAATGCCTGAACATCATTTGGCCCATAACAACCAACTGCTACTTCAAGCACTTGAAAAAAAGGCACATTAAAAAGTATAATCAGCCTATAGGCATTGCACTGTACCTTTCTGACATTCTGAATCACTTCCTGGGCCTTCATGGGATCCCCTGGACCTCCAGAAATTATGAGTCCATCATAATCCATGCCAGTGAAATCATGGTCCCATGGAACCAAATGCACTTCTGCACCTCGCTAAAAAAAAAAAAAAAAAGGAATAAGAAATGAAGGGAGGAGAGAAACAAATGAATTTTTGTAAGAAGGTTCTTCCTATGCTGTCATGTCCCAGAACTGGAGTTTGTGTTTCAGTCATCAGTTATCTCCTTTGCCCATGATGCAGCTTCTCTCCACTACCTGACCATATTACTCTCACAAAACTGGTAGACTTGGCTCCTTTGAGCCACCTCAGTGTCTGTCCAGTTACTTTGAAATTCACTGATGAGATCAAAACTTACTAATGGAAAGGAAAATAAGTGTGTACGTACACACATAACGTATGTTCACTTGTACACAGTGCATTCATCCTAAGTGCTAAATTAGGGCTTCACAGCCTTTTTCTGTGACATGCCAGAAGTAGTCCTACACATCAAAACTGAGACAAACATCCCCATTAATTAAAAAATTGAATCAGGGAAATCCTGTGCATCTAGAGAATATGAGGACATTGCCTTCTGTCCTCCTGCGTGGCTAAAGAAGCAAGAACTGCTACATCACTATGCTAAAATCAGGAAAAGCTTTTCACAGAATTCTAGAATCAAAGAATAACTTGGGATGTATGAGCATCCTCAGGTCATTGGATCCAATCCCTGTGCAAAGCAGGGGTAATTTCCACTTTAAGGCAGGTTGCTGAGGGCCTGGGGAAGCTGTGTGTTTAATATCTTCAATGATGAACATTCCACATTTACTTTGGGTCTGTTTCAACCACCGTCATCACATTTTTCCCCCATATTTATTGATTTTTAACAGTGTTGGGTTGACCTTCCTTCATTGTTCTTTACAGAAGTTGTGCCTCATCTTTTGAAAACTTCTCTTTTGGGGTTCTTCCCATGGATGAGAGGCTGCTGTACAGGTCTTCTTCCTTATCCCCTCAATACACTGTACCAAGTGCAGAAAACACCTCCCAGTGCATAGAAGTCATCCTAAAAATTGTGCCTCACTTTAGGAGGGCAACTAACTTTAAAATGCACGTGTCCAGGTGGAAAGAAGGCTCTTGAGTACAGGTGAGGCTCTTGCCAAAGCAAAACAATGACAAGGGACATCAAGCACTGACCTACCTTTACCAGCAGACGGATAACGTTGTGCTTCAACCCACAGTCAACAGCTACAACTTTAATTGGATTCCCTCTGCCATAAATCTTGACTTCCTATAAAAACACAGACCATGTTGTAAATGACAGATGACGTCCTGTCCCCTAAACACAGAGAAGATGGGCAGCAGAATAACTTTTCACCAATGTGCAGCAATTGGTACTTAACAATCAATTTCTGTGGAAATCTCCAGGAATGCTGCAGACATTAGTGCTTCCTTCATCTTCCTGTGGAAGCAGAAGTTATAATGCTGTTTAATACACTGTTGATTACGGCAGTAATGCAATTCCTAAACAATCACTCATTTCCATAGCTAATGACAAGCTTTTTTCCCATCAGCAGTGAAGCAAAAAGCCAGTTCTCACAGATTATTGCAGCCCAAGATAAACAGGCCAGATACCCAGTGAGAGATTTGCAGCTGAAGTGCAGTCATCCTGCCGATGCCAGTGGAGCAAGGCTGCTTCACAGCAGCTGCAGATCCATCACATGAAACACCACACCAACCCTCCAGTCCCAGTCAGGCCAAAGCACAGCACAGCTGGGGACAGCCTGTGAGTGACCTTCTGTGCACCACAGCACCACAGACCAGGCCATGAGCATGGCCTATGTTCTGTGGACCTGGCAGCTTCATCTCACAACTTACCCTCTTCCAGCTGCTGTCCCTTAACCCATTTCACAAAATAAACTGTCACCAGTCCCAAATCTGGATCTTCATGCTTTGTACACCCAGTTACCTACAGGTCACAGGCAGAATGGAAGAAAGTGAAGTCAAATCAGTATGTGTTATATGGCCTTGATACTGTGCCATTGCAGACTCACTGCCAGACAGCTCCAGCACTGATGTAAGGTTACTTATGGACAGCTTCCTCCTGAAGCTTGCTGAATTATTTTACTTGCTACATGACTGCAGGTAGCAGTTATTGATGTTATTCATCAATAAGCAAATAAGGCTGCCTTCTTCCTCCTAAAAACAAACTCTGTGTTTACCTTCAGTTACTCTCAGCTTCTGAAAGCTGATATTGACAAATGTATTTTGCCCAAAGTGGCTTTTCTCTTGGGCATCATGGAAAAAACAAGTCCTTTTTTTTTCTGTTTTTTTTTTTTCCTCTTTTAGACTAAGTAACTCCCTTTTAATCAGCTTCCCTGGCATCCATATTTCACATCTGGGCCTCCTTATGAAAAGATACTAAAATCCATGTCCAATATGGCTGGTGCAGGATGACAAACTGATTTTTTTAAAGGAGAAATATGGCCAGCCAGAAGGCAAGGCATCCTCTCAGCAGATAATTCACGATGAAGATTGTTAGCAGAATATTGCAACTCCTCCCCATGTGTTACTCTAACTCAATCCTTGTTTGAACTTTTATCTTTGCAGAGATTGAAATGCAGAGGTTTCTAGTGATGCCTGAGGATTTAGCTTTTATATTTTTCAGATGCTGTACTGATTTAGTGTATAAAACCAAAACTCCATAGCCTGTCAGCTACTGTTCTCCTATTTTACTCAGACAAAATAATTCCTCTCTAGGCCTGAAACTCAAGGACACCTCACTGTCTCAGGCCTGAAAAGTTTAAACAAAAGTGAGTTGGAGGTAGCAAACTGGGGGTACATGACTTCATTACCTGAAGCTTTAACTGGAGGATTAACCCCTGATACGTAAATGAACCAAACTTATATCTGTATGAAAAACTCATGATCATCACCCATCTTGGGTAGCCTCTTTGAGGCTTCTGACTGCCCAAGGTGCACCTATTGAAGGCCTTTAATAAATACCCACTTTTATTCTTTTAATCTTGTCCAGATAGCCACTAGAATGTTCCAGGCATCACTAGATGCAGGAGTGTCCTGTGTGAGGACACCTTTGATCATCAGGAGGGACTTCCTTCCGTATCAGGAGCAAGAGTGCAAGAGATGGAGTGCAAGGAGCCCCTCCATTCACTAAAAGGCTTCCAGCTGCTCCACATGAATCACCAAAGGTCCCTACTCCAGCTCTGAAGGATGTGGCTCAGCCTGAGCCAGTAGCGTTACCACTGCTGCTGTGACTCCTTGTGTGTGATACAGAAAGGAGATTGTTGGATGGGAAGATATCTTGTAGTTCACATTACATAATCAGATGTCAAAGTATCCTACAACCCTTTTTCCAGAATGAGTAGAATCATAGTGAACATGGGTCTTGTTAGATCACTTCAGGCTTCTGATAAGAAACCATGCCTGATAACGTATGATTGTGTCTTCACAGGTGCTGATACACAAGTGGATTCAGGTTCCAACAGTCCACAGTAGAACAGGAATTTTATGGGTCTTTTACCTGCTGTCCTTCAAGCTACTGGGTGCTGGGTTTCAAAAATCCCAAGAACATTAAGGTGTTTGGTTCTCACAGAAACTAGCTTAGTGTCCTGTGTCAGAGACCCCTAAGAAAAGCTCACTGCCCTTTTCAAAAGGGGTTTTTGAACATCCCTCAATTTCTCACAATATCCATACTTTGAAAAAAACCAATATATCATGAAGCAAAGACCTCCTTCAAATGTTCTCCTTAGCTGTTCTCATGGCCAGAGGGAGGGAATGTTGTGGGGCAACACTACTTCAAAGTACTTTAATTAACTTTACTTTCAAAACTCTTCCCTCGCAAATTAATTAGCTATGATTTGTCACAACATTTTCTTCAGCAGCAAGACTGATTTTAGATGTTGCTGTCTCCACAGTCCACTTGTCACACTCTGTCCTGAAGAGACCTGACCTGTCCCCTGTATCTGGCCAAGAGTGTGTTTAGACAGAAACTAGACTCGGAGCTGGATCAGAGAACTGTTAAAATACATTCCTTCTAAAGCCAGAGGATTTCCCTCCCCTGTGCACGGCACAGCCCACAAAAAAAACTGTCCCAGTCTGAAAGGATTATGTGGAAGGGCTGCAAACCAGTGGTTAGGGAGAGTAAAAGCTCCT
The DNA here is from genome assembly GCA_008694505.1 of Cyanoderma ruficeps. Classification (NCBI taxonomy): domain Eukaryota; kingdom Metazoa; phylum Chordata; class Aves; order Passeriformes; family Timaliidae; genus Cyanoderma; species Cyanoderma ruficeps. Next base: position 719,039 of record VZDJ01000029.1, on the reverse strand, counting down.
GCTGGTACTAATGCAGAGAACAAAACCAGTATATGGGCCTGCATGGGTGGAGAGGTGTGACCTTTTAGCTTGGACTGGTTAATTATCTCTCGTCTGCTCTGCAACCCTGACAATCACATGCACCACAAAAAAAAAACCAAAACAACAAACTCCAACAGAAGTGCTTGCAGAATACTGGCAGTTTCCTACATTCCTTGCCTTTATAAGCAATGTTAGCAAGCACAGTCTATTTCACCAGCATTTAATCAAGGTGGCAGGGGGTGGGTAAAATATAATAAGAAAATCAATCACTCCTAGTGTACAACAGATAAGCAGATTCCAGATCATACTGTATGCTGATTTACAAGAAAATCACCATTTGGCAACAGATAGATTATCATGTCCAGTAATTACCAACATTAAACGGCTTACCTCATTTACAGCTTTATATGTGATGTTGTTTTTTAAGCCTATAAAATCAAGTTATAAACATAACGAGACCACTAAAGTGCTGTTAATCTTATTATATCTCCCTTTAAGAAGCTATTTTCAGCGTCTTTACAGTAATCCTGTCTCAGTAATTGCAGAGTTTAGCATCAGCAATCTTACCTGTTCCTGAGACACTGACTCGAAATGGCTCCACCTGCACCTTGCAATCCTAGGTCACAACCTCAGTAAGCAATTGCCACCCTCCTGTGTGGCAACAAGACTCAAACACAGTGGAGGTGTTGGCATGAGCTGGGGAGATCCCTCATAGGGAGATTTTTGAGGTGGCATTTGCATATTGCAAGGGCACCCCAGAATGCCAGTTACTACTGTAAATCCAAGGATGGAGAGTGCTTCAAACTCCCCCTTGCTTGCTGCCCAGTCTGTTCAGGACTGCTTTTCCCCCATGCCACGAACACACTAGCTTGTGTGCAGAACAACTACTGTACAAAAACCGTACACAAGCAACTATTTGCAGAGCTCTTGCAGAGCCTCCCTGACCTTGAAGGAACTGCAAACACCATAGCAAGCATGGAATTTGCAAAAGGGACTCACACACTCTGTTCTCACTCGAGTCAATGGGATTAAGCATCCAGGGCACTCTTTATCCCCCAATTAAAGCCCCAAAGGGGCCACAGTTTAAGACATTGGCCCTTGCACTGGTAAAAGAATAATTACTGTTTTTAGTACAGGCCTGGTTTTCTACATCCACATGATTTCTAATGCTCTTCTGAGCTTGTAGTTGAACATGGTTTGCATGCCCAGCTAAGAGAGGAAAAATTTCACTGCTGGTCTGTTCAGATCTGTGGGCATAATAACAGCTAATTCCAGTAATATTAGATGCAGGCAATTCCTAATTTGGTCTGGTTTTGACATCTAGAAATCTCTTCTGCAATCACCCCAACAAAATCAAGCCTAAATACTGATCATCAAATGATACTCTGATGTTTCCTAACATTTTTCTAAGGAAAGCAACCTTTTTTATTTTATTAATTCTTTTTATGTTTGAAAACATTCACCATATACCAGGTCTAACTGTGTCCCCAATATGTCTCTGATCAGAGTGTGGTTCAGACCACATTCAGCTCAACACAAACCATTTTTTATCTCCAAGGAGCACCTAAGGAGCCACGGGGATATTGAGAAAACAGTCCATCAAAGGTCTAGAAAGGTGCACGATTTAGAAAATGTCTCCAATTTGTTTATTTAGAAAAACTGGTTCATCCCCAAAGCAAATGAGAAGAAGTTACTACCTGGAGTGTACAGCCCTAACACTATGGAAGAACTTCTCACCTTTGTTGAAACTTCTGCAATTAAGTTCTGCTTATTTGGGTCTGCAAACTCCACAGGTTGACCTTCAAATTCAATCTTCCCAAGTACCGTGCCCTGTGGAAATACACAAAAGAAAAAAAGCATGAGCAAAGGAGAAGCTGTGAACACTGGGACGAGGTGTTGACAGGCCCAGCAACTGCAACAGCTGTTTAAAGATGTTTTTCTAGCTGTTTATAACCATTTTTAGCATTTTCAGAAGTTTATGAGCCTTCCTTGTTATAAAAAATCTGTTTAAACCCCTTCATTTGGGGAGAGACATTATCAGCAGTAATATTTGTTAATAGGCAGTCTGGCAAGCTGTGTTGTGACATTAAATTGAATTGTCTTCCAAGAAGATCAGAATTCAGATCCCCACATAGCTGTCACGTAGATCTGGGAGTAGTCCACAAAGCAGTTTGAAGATCTTTTGGTTTTGGAAACCCACTGTGAGGTTTTCAGCTGCCTCCTGTGGATAGCTACAAGGCAGCAGAACTGGTGTAAGGCAAAGCTGTGCAGGAGGCAGGTCAGCCCAGCTGTTTTCTGAATAAGCTGTTAAAAATAAAAATCACCTCTAGCAAGGCCTACTCTTTATTGCTGTTACCACCTGGCAGAAGCTAGGACACTCTTGTTCTGCCAGCAGCATATCCTTCTTCTCATTGAAGTTCTCAGTGGAAAAAGAAATCCCTGCTTTGGTTTCCCCCACTCCTGGAGTAAGTGGGATTAATCTAGGGTTAACTTCTTCTCAGCATGGAAACAGGGAGTGCAGTACAGAAGTTTTGAAGGATGGAAGGGGAAAGTAAAACAGAGGAAGTCAATGTTTTGTGGTAAATTTATCACATCCCACTTTAACGATAAAGCGTGCTTGCTCTGTGGATATTACACCAGTATTCCCACTGGGATTGCTCCTTGCATTTAGTGATTCTCCTTTGGGAGACTTCCCTGGCTTGCCATACCTGAAGTATCCTTGCCATTTCTCTGGGGAAAGCAGCAGCCAATATCTTGCACTGTCATGCACACTAATAAGGGCAAGTTGTAAGGACAGAGTTCTGCCCCTAACAGTGGCTGACATCCTGTGTCTTCCTGAGGAGCACCTTACACTGAAAGCTGCTCCAGGCTGCTTCACATGAAGCAGAAGAACATCATCATCATCTTCAACAAGTCCTGTTGAGCCATGGTTCTGGGTGCCACCATGCAGTGAGTTCCATAAATGCTGATGACAAAGCTCTTAAAGCCCTTGCTCTCAGCCAAATGGTGCCCTGCATTTACTTTTAGTCCAATTTAACAAGTCATTGCTTATTTCTGCATTTATCATAAAGAAGCCCTGTTCTCACCCCCAATTTTTATAGAGACAGGGAATAATAAATACTAAGTAGCTTTTTTTCAGTCTGAGAAAACTGGGTGAAGAGGTGTCATTGTGCACTTTTTTAAAAGCCATACACCAATACCACTCAAAGGCATGGTATAATGGGACTCACTACCATACATTTCTAAGTTACAGGACAAACATTGAAAGTATTAATTTTGGATGAAAGGAACAGTGGTCTATTATGTCTTAAAAAAGCAGAGAACATATTGCCATTTTCTATTGTATTAAATTGTACTTGTATGCTATCTGTAAGAGCAGGACAATGCCAAATCTTCCTACAAGAATTCATTTCTACAAATATTCCTCTATTCAAGCTGGGCCATTCCTGTTTTGTTCTGTGGAATGAAAGGGGGCATAGGGTTGGGCTGCAGACTGAAAATTGATCAACTAAAGAAAAGAGCAGCTTCAAATAATCCATTAGAAAAGAAGAGCCTCCGAGGCAAATTTACATTCAGACTGGCTTTGATCACTGTTTCAGCCAGAGTGAAGTGTACCTTCACATTAACCTTCACTCCATAACATAATCCTACCCATGACCTTCAATTGTCAGCTCTGGGAAAACAGAGAAAAGCAATGACTATTGAAAATAATAGCAGGCTTCAGCCAAAGGAAACCAGGTTAGGAGTCCATCTTAGACGACTGTAGGCATTCCTTTGTCTTAGAGGAGCAGGAGAATTTCCACTGACCAAAGGTGCCACTGTCTGCAAACCAACATCCACAATATCTCACAGACTTGTTGCTCTCTTGGACTATTTCTGAGTTAAGATGTGCTTGATATTACCACCTGTTGTGGCTGACACTGCCTGAGGCCTTTCATTTACATCACCTTGTGCTGGCTCACTTATGTAGGACAGGAAATCCAGAGCAGAGCCAGGGAGAGGGGGAATCCTTGGGAACAGAGCACTGCCCAGCAGTACGGAAGCCTTTGGAAGAGCATATGGATCTGAGCAGCAGCTGAAGTCAAGGCAGCCCAGCAGTGCCATTGCTACTCCAGTTTTTCTGACCTTGAAAGGGGCCCAGCATTAGCAAGGTTAATGCAACTGGATCAAGGGAAGCAGATCATACCTTGTCACGAATTAATTTGGACAACATTCTGGTATCGATCCCATAGAGTGCAGGCACCTGGAGAAAACCCAAGGATAAATTAGAGAACAAGCAGCTAAAAAAATGGAAAGAAGACAGCAGCCAGATCACTTTTATGAGAACATGTTACAGAATCATAGAATGGTTTGGTTTGGCAGACACCTTCAAGCTCATCTCTGTCCTTCCATGGGCAGGGACACCTTCCACAGACCAGGCTGCTCACAGCCCCATCCAGCCTGGCCTCATGTGAGGAGCTCAGGCTCCCAGCAGCAGTCTTAGCAAGGCTGCCTCACTGCAGCTCTTCACTGCTCTTCCTTATTCCCACTCATCAAGAGCTCAGTTGTTCAAATCTAGTTTCTGCTCTCAAAAGCACAAAATAAAGACCTCATCTTTCCACTCAGGTTCTCATTGTGTCATTACATCTAGATTGCTCACCTGTTCTTCTTGCAGCCACTCTCCCAGGCTCCTAATAGCCTGCCAGTGGCTGTAGTCATTGCTGTAATCCTGCACCAGTAAACCTGAAACCTGTAGAGAGAAGAAACATCATTTTGAACTGTAGGACCTTGTACTTATCTGGCACCTTCAGTTTTCACTATTCATTCACCATAACCCATATAATGGACAGACATCTGGGTAGCTCATGATTGTACCTGGGCATTTTGACCAGGAAATCCATATAAGAATGGGGCTTGGCAACCAAAGCTGCAAATTGCACTGAGCTGACAAAACACTCATTGTCAAAAGAAAGAAAATGGAAATTTAAGACAAGACAAAATGTTTTATTTTGATTTTTTTTAACAATAAGAAAACTTTTCACTTTTAAGTAACATTTAATTTCAAAAGTCAGCTCCATTTCTCAATGGATTTAGTGTATAAAACAGTCATTTCACTTCGGAACAGATACTTCCAGAAGGCACATGGCTTAGTAGAAAAATCAAGATGGAGTATTTTTTGCCACCATTCCTACAAAAGACAATATTCAGAAGAAGAAAAAGAAAGGTTGAGTATGACTGATTCCTTCCATGAGGGAGCAGTAAACTCTTACACACTCAAGCTGCTGGGCACAACCCTTTGATCAGCACTGCTTCTCCCACTATTACCTTGACTCCATCAGACTCCAGAAATCTCCTGAGGCCCATTTCATCCAACGCAGCCGTGTCAGGCACTCCACCATTCCCAACTATGGGGTTAGCCAGGGTAAGGATCTGGCCTTTGTAGCTGGGATCTGTCAAGGCTTCGGTGTATCTAGGTGAGGAAACAGTGGAAGGAAAGCACATTGGTCTGGAGTCAAAAGGAAAACAAAAGACCCAGTGAAAACAAGACAGGTCTGAATTCCCATATAACAAAAAGATAGAACTAGTATTCATATGAAGATATCCTCAGAATAAAAGCAAACACATCTGTGAATATGCCCTGACTTTGCCATTTGTGGTTAAACATTTGACATGGAGAACAAGGAAAGACTTTGGCTTCTCATGTTTCATTTAAGAAAAGCACAGAAGCTACCAACAAACTCAGAGTCTTTTGGTTTAACATGAGAAACAAGTGCAGAGTGGGCAGGGAAATCTCAGCCCTACACCCTCTGATAAGAGCTTGGCCTGGCCTCCCCCGGGCACACCCCTGGGCAGTGCTTTGCCCTTGCTGCGCCCTGCCCTCCACCCCTGTAAGAGCTTTCCCTCTCAGTGGCATCAGAAAGCTCCAACTGAAAAGCCAGCAGACAACAGAGCTGTTTGCCCAGGCTTTGTCCCTTCCACACTCTGGAGCTTGCATGTCTTGGGATGTTCAGGGCTGTAACTGCTGTTTCTGTGGGGGAGGACATAGACAAGTCCTTGGGATCCCTCATCACTGCTCTGGCTCTTTCTCTCCCACCAGCTCCCAACAAACCCTGCCATGGTCTCACTTCTCTAGTTCCTCCAGCAGAGGCCTGGTGTCTCTTCTAGGCAATCTCCACGTTCCCACCCACAGAACACCATTCATTTCACCTGACAAGACTCCTAAGTGCTTGGAAGCTGGTTTGTGTATCCCTGAAGAAGGCAAGTTGAAGCCAGTGCTTTGGGATTCAGCATCCCAGCCCTGGTCACAAGGCCCCAGAGCATGTCCTGTGATTAGCCCTGGCAGTTTGTTAAGCACCTGCCTGAATGCTCTTCTCAGCAAGAACAGATCTAAAAGCACATTGGAACATTCTTCTGCAGCAGCACATCAAACCTAGGATTCCATGAAGCATCATCTCCAGACCTTGTAGATCTCACTTTCAACCACATACAGTGGGACAGGGCAAATATGGTCTATATGATCCTATTCTCCAGTTTCAAATTAACAGAGTCCTTTACTTTCACCCTTCTACTGTAATATACTGTTGCAAATATCCCTTAAACAATTACAATTTCAACCCAAAAACAGCAGCAATTTAGCAACAGATGAACTTATCCCCATGAATATTGAGCCAAATGCATAAAGACACTTCAGGATGAATCTGCCCTATACAAAACATAATTTATTATTGTCATTATTGTTTAAACAATACTTAGTTGGCAACTCCAGCCATCTACCAGGTATCAGCAAGTCACAAGAGACATTTTTATGGAACACCAGACTTACTGCCAGAAGATTAATTGTCAAACATTGGAAAACTCTTCCCAAAAGCAGGACTGGTTGCCGGCAGATATAGACAATGCAGCACACCAGACAGCTCTGAGAAATGACAGGTCCAATAAACAATAGTCAGGAAATATTTTCAGGTAAGCCTCTCCTGATGTTCAAATCTGTATTTGCTGCTGCAGGTAACCAAGCACACGAAGTGCAGTGTGATCCCAGAACTGCAGTAGGTACCAGGCACGTGGCACATGCATGCCTGGCATTGTTCTCCCCTTCCCAGCTAATTGGTTATGCTTCCAAAAGACTCCTGGTTACTGACAAAGCTAATGTAATTAACCCTAGCATGCCATTTGTAATCAGCAGACAAGGACAGAGGGCCACTGGGTCTGGGTGGGGTGTGCAGGCAGAGCTTGGACAATGCCCTTTAAGCAGGAATAATGCTGCATGGAGCAGGGAGGAGCAGATGGAAACACCAGCTCCAAACGTGCTGCAAGGTCTAATCCTCGCTGTGCCTGCCCAAAGGTCTGCCTGATTTCAGTAAACTCATGTCAGCCCATTCTCTCACTAGAATATCATGGGAAGCACACACATTTATTAGAGATTAACACCTTTACAGAGCCATTTCAAACGTGGGACATTTTATGGGCTGTAACTCTTCTTCCTTAATTGGAAATCTCCTCTTTTTGTTCCTTTAGCAAACAGGTGGCTGCAACAATAGGTTTGTTGTTTTTTTTTTTAGCAAATGCTTCTGAAAAGTTCATCCTCATGCTTTTCTATCAAAAATTCAACATTTCACCCCCAAGAGTGGTCTCTGGAATACTCCTATTCCAGGGCAGTATGTCAGCATTTCAGTAAGCTTCAGCTACCTCCAGCCTGAGAGCTGTATGCACATAAAGTGCTCTGCCTCCCATTTCTATAACATGAATCAGAACGTGGGAGTCCAGATGAGGAGACACGGGGCAGAGCAGCCTATTAATCACCCCAGGACAGAGCCCATGCTGGCCCCACTCAGCACCTGGAAACAGCCACTTCACAGAAAGCAGGGCTGAGGCTCATCAGCAGCCCTGCACTAACCTCTGGCTCCCTGTTGTGACAAACTGCTGCGTGCCCCAGCAGCCTGGGCACCTCCTTCACCCTGGCACAGCCTCCTACTGTGTCAGGGAGAGGGGACAGCTGGGTTTCTCTGCATACACAGATCTTGAGCTCTGTGATCAGGAGCAGGAGGTACAGCTACAGGGTTCCTTTCAATGGACAGCAACCCCAGGACTGCTAGGAAATCTGCCACTTTTATGTTCTGCAACAATGCTGCAAATTCTTGTCTTCCATTTCTCTGAATCAGGCAGGCCATGTTCTGTACAGGGGGCTCAGAAGACACCACCTTACATTTTGAATGTTTTCTCCATGCCCATATGCTCCCCAGCACAGAAGAGATCTCTGTCACAGCATCCTCTCCAAATGATTAGACAATGAACAAACACAACTTCTACTGCCACAGTAACAGGTGGAGAGGAAATTAATCCTTCAGGTCCTCCTTGACTTTTGTGATGTGCCAAGATTTATGGCTCATAATCTATAAATGAGAAGAGAACTCTGGTGCCCTCCATCATTCTGATCTTTATTAAACAGTGCCTTGTTGGCAGGTATATTAACACAGCTAGTAATTAGTGCTGTTGAAATTCTTAAATAATTGTCTCCTAATGCAAAACTGCAAGCTGATTCCCCTCTGCAGCAATTTAACACTTTCACCAATGATATAATTTAAAAACTCATCCTGTGAGTACTGAGGTGTCCAAAGGAGAGCAGAATTCAGGGAACACAATGCACATGAGCAAAGACAGCTATGAATGACTGCAGAAGAAGCTCAAGCATCAACAACTTCAGAGATGTCTTACCTCCCCAAGGACATGTCCCTGTCCTTACTAAAAGCCCCATTCCTCTGGCCAGATTCCCTCTGCTCAAGCAGTCCAACAAAAGCACTGGCAGCATTTGGCTGCCAACCTAAGTCAGCCATAGGCTCCCACCACTCAAGAGGACAGAGAATCCTGCTAGGTTAGGCAAGAATCTGATCCTGCCCTTTGCTGGAAAGGGCACAGGATGCAAAAACATCCTTACCTAGACAACAAATTACATAAGAGATGGGTCATAAAGGTGACCAACTTGGGGTTTAAAAATTTTGCACTCAGAAGCCAAAGTTCCATTCCCAAGAAGGCTGCAGATGCTTCAAATACAGATGCTTGCCTCTATAGTTGATCTGGGCACTGGAGGGAGAACAGACAGCTTCTCTACTCTGACTCTGCAATTCAGTAGGATCAGAACTCTATGTATCTCATTATTATCATTAGGTTAGTCTTTAAAGGTGCTTATCACCACAAACGCTTTGCACAACAAGTCTGCCTGTGACATCTTCATTAATTCTATCTCTGGACTACCTTATATAGAAAACTGCCTGCTTGGATCAGGACCCTAGGAGATTGGAAAAAGCAGCTTTCACACTTCAACAAGCTTCCAGAGAAGTATTGATGCTTATATGTCATTTGCTGTTGCCTTACCCAGAGAGCCCCGTGTTGAATACAACTTCTCCTGCTGTGGAGGATGGATAGCCAAAGGAATAGCCTTTCATCTTCATCCCATCTTCCAGCACCAAGTTTGCTGTCTGCACCTGCAGAAAGGCACATGAAGAGACTCAGACACAGGAGGAAAGGCTTGATGTTTATACAGGTAACACCAAGGATACCTGCCTTGCATGTCTAACACTGTAAGTATTCCTGCCCTTCTCCCACTCCCAGCTGCCAAGACATCTCTTTCACTAGTCTGATGCCCTTTTTCTTTCTAACACTTAGGAAAGGAAACATTGTTATCCTAATGAGCTGGCAAACCTCACTGCAAGCAGAGCATGTGGGATCTATCCCTATCCCTATCCCTATCCCTTAGTTCATTTTTTCCACATATGACATCTTGAATTTACCAACATCATAATCCTGTAGGGAAAGGATCACTTGCCTCCTCAATGTCTGCTCAAGGCCTGCTGCTGACTCTGCTGGCTCTCATCCAGCTCTGACCTTGAGAGGTGCTTAACTTCTGGTGCAACCATACAGCAAGGCCACTAAAAATAAGTGTGTGTTTAGCTGAACTGGTGTCAGACAGCAAAATTCAACATACCAGTCTATTCTGCTGTAGGACACCAGACCAGAGGAACTCATGGATCAGATGGATGCTCAAGGTCTGTTACCTCAGGGATAGGTATAAATTGTCCTGGAAGAAGCTGCTATGAAACAACAGCCTAGAGGAAACCATACCTCTTCCAGAGAGTGTTTAGCAGTCCCTGCAAACTGAGTCCCACACTAACTGTCACTTACAGGCGTCATCATTATTTTACAGCAAAGGCAAATGGGAGAGTGTGAGTTTTACAGAAGTCCTTAAGAGATTCATTGCCACAACTGGGTCTTTGCACATGTAAGACTAATGCACCACCCTCTTTGGCCCCACTTGGAAACTAAACCTTTCTCACCCTGTCCAGGCACTGGATGGGAAACCACCAGAGAACTCCACCTTCTAATAAATAAATAATGACTACATGCACAGCAGAAATGACAGAATGAATTGGGAGATTCCCTCTGACAGCAGGATCACTGGTGACATGCAGAGGAAGAGAAAGAGTAAGCAAAGCTGTAAATAGATTTGCCAATGAAATCCCGGGCTTGGAAGAATTTGGACGATGAACTTTCAGGACCCTGAAAAACCTCCACTTCTGGAAGGCAAGCAGAGCTGACTCCTAGGCACAGGCAGAGTGACCACCAGTGCAAAAAAAGTCCCAATGGTCTGTGCCACAGGAAATGTGCCAAGCATGTCCACAGGAAGCAGCTCTCACCGTGATTTAGCTTCATATTGGCTTCTTTTACAGAACTATTCCTCTTACTGGGATTTTTAAAAGAAAAATCAAGATCAATTTGCTGCAGAAAGGAGCTGGAGAGCTACTTTCCATTAGCCGTAAATCAGATGAACAATCACAGCAAGGAGAAATTTCATTCTCAGTATTGAATATTTTGTAACCATCATGACAAACATTCATTTACAGCCCCTCTGTAGTTAGAAATACCACACAGATCAATTACTAATGTACTGCAAAATACACTAAAAATCAAACTGCACTGCCAAGTAATTGAATTCTGTGCATCTGGGATGCTTTTAGCCTGGCCATGTTTTCCTCAATAATGTCAAACACCCAGTCATTCTCCAAAGATTTAGCCATAGGTTTTGGAACCTTCCCACACCATTGGACAGTTTAGTCAGCACCACCAAAATCTCCTCCCTTCCCAGTTATAAACATAATTTTTGTTGCTAAATCCTCTAGGTTTAGACCAAATTAAAATGCCAGGTTGGGGGGCTCCCTCATGTCCCTGAGCCTCTCACTGCAAAGACTGCCAGACACTCCAAGCACTGCACGGCACAGAGGTGGTGTGGGTGCCTCCAACTGGGCTTTGGACAGGACTTCTGCCCTTTTCCAAAGCCTGGTGAAAGCCCAACCTACTCTGCCCACATGGAACACTGCTGGATACAGTTTCTCCCAATCCTAGTTAAAGGCTGGATCCCTTCCCCCAGCAGGACACAGACTGGGGTCCACACAAATAGCAACTCCACTTCATGTCCCACCTCTGGGCACACGCCTGGGGCAGATGCCTGAACTGTGGTCCTGACTGCCACCAACCCTGCCAGATTCCTTCAGGAAACAAAGTCCAAAATGGTGGAATGACCGGAAAATTTAAGATTTGTCCAAGTGCTGGAGGCCAAACCCCAGAGCAATCCCTGTGAGCTTCAGAGCCTCACCCTCACTATAGCACTTGACAGGGATCTGCATGGCCTTCCTCCCACCACAGCCCACCTCCTCTCCATACCAGACAGCACAGAAATCATCTCTGTTGAACACAAGCCCTTATTATACTATTAGAGCCCCTACACAGTGTTCAAGTAATGCAGAAAAATGTCCCTGAGCAGCCATAACCTGCCTGCAAGTTCAGCTATAGCAGGGGATAGATGTTCAAATGTTTCCCTCCCTTCCTTGATTTATTATTCTTAATTAAGTGGTTGGTTCACTGAGCATTCTCAAAGCAATTATTCTTGCTTACATTTCCAGTGGAGGCGTTACCATATCCCTGAGCTCCCAGCCTACCTTGTTTTTTCAGTTTTGTTTTTAAGGTGAAAAGTGATTTACAGACTATAGAGAAGGCCTGTTGGCTCAATCAGGGATCAGATGGGAGAAATACTTTCAAAAAAAGAACAAGCAAGAAATAAACAACGCCCCAGAGCTTCCATGAGGTCCTTTTGTCTTCACCCTTCTCAAAAGGATCCTCACATAGTCTCAGATAAATCTCTGTTGTAATCTCAACTAAATTGTTTCTGCCACACACCCCCAGCATAATATGTGCCATTTGCAATCTGATTTCTTCTTCCTACACATCAGTAGCTTCACCTTTAGCAGAGGGCCCTGTGCTCTAGAGAGGCTGCAGTACTCTCCAAGAGCTTTGAGGATGAAGATGGCTAACAGAAAGGGTCATGATGTTGATGTCATGTTGACAGATTTTGTGCATTTTGTCAAAGCAGCTTGAAGAGTCAACTAGTTCAGGTCCCACTTCACTAAGCTCTTCACACATCTAGTAAAGAAAGCACTTAAGAAGTTAAAAGAAAAACAAACCTAAACCCAGTAAGAAAGCAGATTAAATTATTTCCAGTTAGTTCCCTGCTGTAGCAGCCCTTCCTGTCTAAAAAGTGGATGATAAAGATCTGCAAAATCTCAAGAGATCTACAGTACAATTCCACCCAGCACAACAGTCTCTGCCACATTTCTTGGCTCACATCTGGCTGGCTACAGAACAGCTGACATATCAGAAGCACAGAAGAATCCAAAAGCTCCAAGATTCCTTCTACAATAAAAAGCTGATGCCAGGTCTGAGCTGCATTTCATTCTCCCAAGACCAAACAGCCAGCAACAAAGGTGTGGCTTTCTCTTTGACAGAAAAATCAAACTGATTCTGACTCTTCTTGTGATTACTACACCTTCACAGGCTAGAAATCCATCTGGACATGGCTAACAGTCAAGACTTTCTTTGCAAACCCTATATATATATATATACACACACATATATATGATTTTGCTCTGGCACATTTGCTTCTGGCTAACATTGAGAGAAGAAGACAGGGCAAGAAAAAAGAATGAGTCAAGGTGAGTGTCCTGGGATACACCATAGAAGCTTCACACCTAGGACATTTTTTGGGGAGAATCACTGGATTAATTCATTTATCATCCAAGACAAACCCAAAGAAAAGCAACACAGGAACCATGGTAGAGAAGTCACATTTCTTACAGCTTGAACTCTTCTCAAGGCTGTGCAAAACAATGCCACAAATATTTGTCCATCACAAAACTCAAAGGAGAAGGGTGGACCAAGCCAGATGAGGCACCTGGCACAAGTCACTGAGGATCCATAGAAATGAGCACCTCTTCCCTCACCACAGGAGTTCACTAAGTTCCCCCACCTCTATGGCAATGGGCCCCATTTTACATCCCCTTCACCTCCAAAACAGGGGGTGGAGTACCTTGTGACTCATCTTTAACTTCCTCACCCATCTCTCTACTCTCCCTGCAGTCGCTGTCCCATTTCTTTCCACCTGCCTCAAATACATGTGAAGAGTCCTTTCACAGTAATCTGAAATAGCTCCTAAAGCCAGCACTCTACAAAATTCTCCTCATCTCCCTCTCATTTCTGACTACATTTTTAGCTCACTCCTGGTGGTTTTTATAGCTCTCCCAAACCTCTCTTTACTGAGCCAGCTATAATGTTACAAGCCACCTATTTATTGCTCCTACTACCTTTACATGCCCATTTAATTACATTGGCCTCAGAAGAGCATTAAACAATAAGAGCTTCAAACCACAGTCTCTCTGCCTATTCCTGAATTTTTAACAGTCATGATTAACCAGTGATGCTAAATATCCCTACTGAGAGCCCTGAGGGGTCTCTGGTCTGCCCTCTGCCCCTCTTTCCCTCATGGATGCCCATCTCTTCTTTAGAATGGAAGGATGGGATGTAATAGGGAAATATGGACCTCTGAGTCCCCACATCTAACACTACTCACCTACAGTGGTGTTTCCCCACACAAGGTGAGTTTAACTGGACAGAATACAGACTTGGGAGAAGCATTATTAGGCATTCTTCTAAAACTACCACCTCTTCCTCATGCTAATACTTTACTTAATTATACATAGGTTAGATGTTTTCACTGTATTGTGTTATGTTTCCTAAAATAGCCCGGCGAGAAAAAGCAATTAAAGGCAACTAAATGCTCATTTAAGCCTGCAATAATAGAAGAATGAGACCATTACCTAATACTGCCATTAGTCCACACGCAGCATCATGGATCACAGAATGTCCTGAGTTGGAAAGGATCCACAAGGCTCATCAAGTTCATCCAACTCCTGTCCCTGCACAGGACAACCCCAAGATTCCCCCCATGTGCCTGAGAGTATGGTCCAAATGTTTCTTGAATTCTAGCATGCTTGGGGTCATGACTTCAATTATGTTGCACTTCACTCTTTCCTCAAATTTCCCATAAATACCCATTACCACTAATGCTGGTTGGAACACCAAACCCAGCCACAGGTCACTGCTTGGTCACTTGCCTCACAACTAGACTTGACTTCCACATTCTGATGCAAAGAAACTGGGAATTCACATGCTGAAGGAAGGAGAATAAACAGGAACAGTTCTTGCCTCATCCTGAATTCCTCTGCAGAGGAATGTTTGTTTTAAAACTATTGTAGTATCATAGAATCATAGAATAGTTTGGGTTGGAAGGGACCTTAAAGATCACTGTGTTGCAATTCCTTGCCATGAGCAGAGACACCTTCCACTGGAAGGCTGCTCAAAGCCCAGTCCGACCTGGCCTTGAACACTTCCAGGGATGTGGCAGCCACAGCTTCTCTGGGCAGCCTGTTTCCAGTGCCTCACCACCTTCACAGTAAAGAATCTTTTGCTAATATCTAATCTAAACATTCTCTGTCAGTTTGAATCCATTCCCCCTTTGTCCTGCCAAGTAACGGGTCTGTTACAAGGAGCTCAGAGAACGATTGAAAAATGAGTGGCTGTGGGACAGGTAAGAGAAACCCTGTGAAAATAAATTAATTTCCCACATTACCCTAGCCCTCAGTGGACAGAAATGGTACTGAGCAGCCCTCTAGACCACCCTGCCAGGTAAGGCAGCACCTGCAGTCCAAGTCCCTCCATGTTCTTCCCTATCACTCTCTGAAACACCACTCCTCCAGTCGCTAATTCTATTGCACTGTTCATTCAGCACAACACCTGTACAAAAGTGCCTTTTCAATGCCAAGTGCATGCTGACAGAACTCCCACAGCACCTCAGTGCTGCAGAACTCCCACAGAAAGTCCCATTTCACCCATTTACTCCAGCTCCTGTAGCAAAGAGCACTAGAAAGCTGGGGAAATCAACCGAGTGCTCCAGCCCCAGTAAATCAAGAGCTGAGACACTGATGCATTCACAGCAGTTGTCTACCTCTCCAATAATTCTCAGAGCCATTACAGTTTCTAATATATTGAAAATGGATTCTGTATGGATTCAATAGGATTAATTACATGTCTCAAGTGATGCATGATTTTAAATATTCAGCCAATTCATCCTCATATGGACTGAAAGATCTGTTCTGTTAGCTATCAGTCCTATAGAAGGGTGAGGTGTCTCGAAAGAAAACACCATTAACTGAAACCCTGAACTTCCACCTTTTGGTATAATTTACCCTATAACTTCCATTCCAGACTAGACAAAAAAGTATATTTGCTTAGCTAATAAAACCACTTAGCCAAGCAACCCCCTTGCTTAGGGTTCAGACAAATTTCCTTTGGTTCATGTCTCTAGGTAAGTCCTGTTATCTGCAGCAAGTTATCTCTGCAAGCCAAACACATCTATTAAACAACAGTATTCAGTCACTATTACCTTGGTGCTCAACAGTCTGGTACCTGTCCTTGAGAAACTCCAGTGATCAGCAGACACGTTGCAAAACTTCAATCTGCCTTTCAAAGTCTTCACCACTTTGCAAGCTGTCAAAATTCTTGTCATCTCGAAAGCTGCCGATGGGTAACTAAAGTTTAAAGAACAAAAGAGAAAACAAAAATCTGCTTGTATGTATTTCTTCAAGGTTTGGTGCTGACAGTATACTCCTGGAGATCACAAGGGAAAAGAAGAGAGGCACAGCATGCACAGTGAACTGACTGTATAGCACTGCCCTCCACCTTCCCATTTATTCTGTCATTAAAAGCCCCAGGTGCAGCCCCACCTCCTCCCACCCCTCCTCACAGGGGTGCTTGCTTAGGCACCCTTGCAACACTTCTCCTCAGGCTGGTCTCTGAGCACTCTCATGGGGGTTTTAACACAGGCCAGACACTTTCTGGAAGACAGCAAAGCCTGAAAGACAAATTGCCCCAAGAATACAAGAGCGTGTAGTGGCAGGACAAGGGGGAGTGGGTTCAAAGAGACCAAGTTTGGATTAAATATTAGGAAGGAATTCTCCCCTGTGAGGGTGATGAGGCCCTGGCACAGGTTACCCAGAGAAGCTGTGGCTGCCCCATCCCTGGAAGTGTCCAAGGCCACAATGCACAGGGCTTGGAGCAAACCTGGGATAGTGGAAGGTGTCCCTGTCTGTGGCAGGAGGTGGAACTGGATGATCTTTAACATCCCCTTCCAATTCCAACCATTCTATGATTCTGAACGGCACAGGGGCCAGGCTGTTCACAGTGTGCTTTTGAGAGCTCTCAAATGTGGGGTCTGCACGCTGGCTGGTGGAAAAGCCTGTGGTTGCTACAATCACACTTGTACTAAAGGATGTGAAGCAGGAAGCCCAAATTCCATGGAAAGATGAAATCTTTATTCTGTGTTTGGAGAACATGCACTAAGGCAGCTTCCAAAGGGTTGTCTGCCCTCAAATAAATGAAAAATAAAATTTTTCAAAACAAAAAAGAAATAGTTGCAAAAGAAGAACATCTTTTGGTAACATTTCAATGGTCAACACATGAAATACGGTGAAATTTTCCACATATTATTCCCTAACTACAGATCTTTGTGACCATAATATTTTGCCTATAACACTACACTCTTCATAAGGAATAATACTCCTCATTAGCCACAGATGAAAATACCTCATTAAGACAAAAGCTGGGGGAGAAGTATGCCCATTTATTATTCTTTAAGAACTAAAAAGAAGAGGCATCTTTTTGAAACCCAGGGGATCAAAGTTTTAATTGGCTCAAAGCAATGTACACACAGATTTTTTGTACAGCTGGACACGTTCTGCTGTAAAGGATTTAGGTGACTTAATCAGTGGCAGTACCAGTCATGATTTCTTTTCATACAGTGGTTTGAGATGAGTCTCAATTGGGACCAGTACCACATAAAAATATTTCATGTGCAGCTTATTATGTATTCACCAGGTTGAACAGTCATGAACATCATAAAAGAGAAAGAAGAGAGGGCAAAGGGTTTGGGTGCCCTGCATGACATGAAAAGCTTTTTGGATATTTGAATAAAAGACGCATAGAAAAGGCCCAAATCCAGATGACTGAAAGAGACAGACAGAGATAGGGTAGAAGACAGACTGGGTGTAGAGAAGCTCACTGCTCCCACATGGGCTTTACAGGTGTGCAGAGCCAGGAGAACAGAGCCAACAATATTTCCTGATAAATGTGAAGTTATCAAAAATAATCATTTTTCCTACAAGAAGATATCTGGCAACCATTCTGATTCATTGAGGGAGCTTGAGAAACACAGATTTTGCTTTTTTGCAAACCAACAAAGACAAATAAATACAGTGGACTGGAAAATGTTTTTGTTAGCTCTTCCTCCATCTGCTTGGTTCTAGTCTGCAGTGACCCAGAAGCCAAAGCCATGCTTATAAGTCACTGGACTGCAAAAATCTATACCTTGAACAAGAAAGGTCATCTTAACATACAAAAACACGTGAGCTCACACATGCAGTTCAGAAGACATTTTTCTTCCAAAGTCACATTATGTTAGCTTTAAACTGCCATGAGTGTCACACAGCAAAATATACAGCAAATACACAGCATTTGGAAGGTTATTTGTTATGGCTATACTGAACAGGAAATTCCACACTCCATTTCACTCTCTGCCAACATCAGGGAGTGACTTTGGGCCCTGGGATACATGTTTGAACCAGAATCAAACCACGCTGGCAGTTTCAGTGTAACTGTTAATCCCTAACTTCCCTCTTCTACCAGCACCATGAAGCTGATGGATCCACATAAAAACTCACCCCTTCCTTCCACCATGAGGACATTCCTGAGCACAGGACACAAGGAAAAAATGGACCATGTCTTTTGCAGAGTGGAATCCTGCAGGTGCAAACAGCTGCATTAGCACATAAGCACTGAGTTCAGTGTGTCAGGGATCTGCTGCACACATACAGACCTAATGTGGCAGCCATGTGTTAAAGACTGAATGCTATACAGGCAAAAAATTAGTTTCCTTTATCACCTACAGAGCAAGGATGTTCCACTGACTAGTGCTTTATATTTGACCCTGCTGTCTTCCCTATTTTCTTGCATGTTTTATTATCAAAATTGATTAAGCCCACCTCAGACCGTCTGAGGTTAGGAAGGTTATACCTCCAGTATAAGAATCTTAAAGCCTCCCCCAAGATGAAGGAATTTCCCTCTGCCAAAACCAGGAGAAAAAAATCCAAGCTATTTGTCTCACTGCAAACATGCTAAAAAAAAAAGGTCACAAACTATTGACACCTTATGGCCATAAAATATCTAATGTATTCTCTAAAGAAGCCTCAGCTCTGAAAAACCTGGAAACACACAAACAAGCCTTCTGTGGTTTGGACAGATTTTATATGCTCTTCACTTAACACAAAGACCAGAAAAAGCAGAATCACAAAGAGGTGGAATCAATAAGGAAAAAGAAACCAACCATAGAATAGTGAGAAAAGAGCAGAGCCACATGGTTTTATGAAAATGCAACCACCCTGCCCAAGCTTAGAACTTGCCAGCTGGTACATGACTTCCAATTGTAGCACCCCTACAGAAAGAAAGTTTGGGCAGGGGTGCTGAAGGAAGAAATCAGGAATGGCAGAAGATTCACTCAGACAAGAACAGTTCAAGTGCAGGGGGAGAAAGGTGGGAGATTGCAAATCTGGCTTCCTTACCATGTCCTGGGTGCTTACAGAAAGGCAGAGTGCCTTTTGCTTCATATTCAGTTACACTGTTGTACAGAGAGAGGGACTGGGGGAAGGAGAGCAAAATGCTCAATAAAATCAGGAACTTTTTGGTACTATTTACAAGTGGAAAACCCCAGAAACAAAATTCATTACAAAGCCCCACTGGGCCATAAAAATGAAACAAAATCAGTGATCTGTGGCTTTGCAAATCCCCAGGAACAAGAAATTCAAAGAATGCTACCTACATTTTTAGAGGTTTAAAAAAAAGTGCTTGAACTTAAGACGAGAAGTGCTCAGAGCAGATGGGGCCCTGCTTAGATGCCCCAGAAGTGCCCCAAAATGGAAGCACCTAAAGCCATTTGTCACAGCTGGGAAGCCCAGCTTTAAGCAACCAAGCTATGCAGGATTTTTCAAGTTTTCTCTAAAAAGCACAAAATAGTTCCAATCTTGCTTAAGAGGCAAGAGATCAGGGCCAATTTGTGAACTTGTTGGGCCAGGTTTACATCAGTGTAAGTCCCAAGTAATTGCTTTCAGCTCAGTGGAGCTTCAAGTGGCATAAGTCCCCCCTGGATTGGGACAAGTGTAACAAGCAGCCCACATGAATTGATTGGACTCTATTTCTTATGGGTGAGATCAGAGAAAAGCTTTATCCCTCCATATGTCCTTCAGATGCTTTTGGAAATCTCTCCTGCCATATGTCAGATTGTGCCTGATTTCTGACCATCCTGTCTTGTCTCCACTAAATTACATTTGAAAAATATTGACTGGAAAAGCAGAATAGTTGAAAGTTCCAGCAAATTCTCTGCCACCACTGGGAAGAAGACAAATATTCTCCTCCACCTCTACAGCTCGCACAAGATCCCTCAAAATGATTTTGACACCCTCCCTTCCATTTCAAGGCAAGCTCCACTTGCTTCCCAAGAAACTTATAATGAAGAGTTTCAAAAGCATCTGAAAAATACTGAGATTTCCCATATATTTCCTAATCAGATGTTAGTTTATCAAGAGAGATCACTACAGAAATGAGTAGCAATTTTTGACCAAACTCCATTACCTCAGAGGCAATAGTAGGTGAATAAACAAATAAACAAAGTTCTCTTGTTCACGTGCAAATGAACTAACAGCATCCACCCAGTGCTCTTGGATTGCTGCAGGAGAGAAGGCTGCTTTGATCCAATCTCAGATCAAATGAAGCATTTGAAGAAAACCCTACAGTGTTTAGAAAATGGGAAAGCAACACAAGGTGAGAATTTCGAAACTAAGGATGATCTTCACCTGTGCATATAGAGACAAACTGAAAGGAATAAGAACCAAGTACAAGTCTTACCCCTCAGCTCTCCTAAATTCTGTTGTTTAAGCCACAGCCAGAACATGGGGTTTTTTTTCCACAGAGTTTGTTCTATTTTAGAGAAGGTCTGGAGAAAAGGGTGTTTTAAATTTTAACAGGAGAGATTCTTAGCAGATCTTAGCAAGATTCAATCTTACTAACTCACATGACTGTGCCAGGAATGATTCAATATAAACTCAGATGACTTTTTTTTAGATGGAAACAATTCCAAGTGACAAGGCAGGAACAGTAACTAAAAATTGACTGCTCCTAGCTGCCCACTGTACTCTTGCTTGCAGCTTGTTTTCCATCCAGCTCAGTGCCTTCCTGAGATACAAAGTGCCCAGTCCTCTTCAGTCCCCAGTGCTTTCTGCCCCTGAGATCTGGCTCTTTTCTCTTTGCTTCCTTCCACAGTTTCTCTGCATGAGTAACAGTCTTCCAGCCCACCACACTCCATGGATCCTGAGAGCTGCTTTCCCTTGAGCACACTTCACAATACAGAAGCCTCCCTCCAGTCTCCACAGTTTGTGGCTGCCCCTCATCTAGAAATAGCAAGAATCCTAAAAAGCCTTAACTATTTCCTGCAGAAGGCAATAATCCATATGAAAACCAGTACGAAACCTGTTTTTAACAGCAGAATTTAAACCTTATTCCTAAGTCACAACCTTGCAGTCCACATTTGCAGAAAACAAGTGTTTCTAGGTAAAGGAGAACACACAAACCTGAGCCCTGAGTGAATGCAAATTTATCAAAAACAGAAGGTGCTTTGAACATGCAAACTTCCTGTTGGTGAGGGCATGAGAAACAAAATTCCAAAATTCAGGCAGTCCTCCTCATGACCTTTGGCTGACAAAGGCCCAGTCTGAAGAAAACATGGATACATTCATGGTTAGGGAGGGAAAACACAGTACCTGTAATCCAAAACATCTTCCTAATTCTGACTGAACGTCACTGTTTATTTGGGAGTCCAAACAAACAAAAATCTATAAAGAAAGGTTTTAAATTGAGTTGCTCAAAATCTGATTTTATTAAGTACTGAAGTTATGTAGTAGTTATTTTCACTACTACAAAACACTTCTTTTTAGAGATACTATTTTTACACTTTTAAATGAAAAAAAAATCCTTCTGCTTGGGCTTTTTTTAAACACAAACCTAAAAGCAAATTTCAGTTAGCGCAATAAGTGAAGAGTTTCATTTTGATATTTTAATTGAAATGTCAAAAAGTATCAGAATCAAACTGAGATGCCGTGTCATTTTCCTTCCAAAAACATTAGTTCAGTCTAGCTGACAGCTAAGAGCAATTCAGTTTTGTGAGGTAAATAGTTTGCTCTGCAAGCAGACCCTCATGGCCTATTCAGTTTCATAAAATGAAAGAAACTTGCCTCAAAACAACCAAAGTATCCAGGGGTGATAGCAAATCCCACAGGAATTCAGGAGACAAAAGTGTTCACAGTCACTCAACAGGCCCTGTGACAGTTCCAATTAACATTCTATATGATCATTTTAAAAGCTAATAAAGGCTTTTCATCTTGTAAGGAGAAAGAATATAACAACATCATTGAAAGTCTCAAACCAGAGCCATGTAAAAGAGCTTTCTAAAAAAATAACAAATTTCTTGCTAATTCTGAATTGCCTAACTTGGCACCTCCCTTCTTTTCCAAATTTTGTCTTTAAGCAAAAATCAAGGCAGCCTTTTGATGAGTAAAGGAAGTTTAGAAAATGCTTGACAATAACTATTCCCACATTAGTGAAAATCTACTTTCAAGGAGGTTACACTTTTTATTAAGGCTTGAACAGCCCAGGGTACACTCCTGTGTCTGGGATACAGAGCCCACGCTTCATCCAAACTTCACAAAGATAAGGCTCTTATCTTCAGCAAGAGAAAAAGAATCAACACCTTGAGAATGGGTCAAATTTCATTGCTGCCGAGATTAGCAGCTCCTCTTAGACCAGCTGACGTGGAAGAAACAGAGAAAACCCTTGCAGTGTCTGGAAAAGACTGCCATGACTCCAACAGGTCAGTTCCAGAAAGTCCTTAGTCAGCAAAAGTCCGGAGCTGGCAGAGGGCGATAAGGATAACCCAAAGTGCAGTTTGCTCCCAGAGCCACCCCGAGCACCACGCCTCGGACACTGCTCTCGTTTCCATGGTGGTGCAACCAAGGGACACTGGCCCCAGGAATCTCAGAGAGACCCAGAGGGTGTCTGCGCTGTTCGACTTCAGCCTGGAGCCTGAACTGCATTTACTGGAAGATGTTTGGAGGGAAGCAATATTTCTCATTCCCTGACATTTTTACAAATGGGGGCCAGCATTGGCAGTCATCCTTTTTCCCCTGTGATTCCAGAGGCTCATACATTTCATTGGCTTGTTACTCAGGATCATTAAAAAGGCCAAACTGGCTTTACAAAAAGGCCTGCACAAATCCAGTCTCCCCCATGGTACACATTCTTTACAGAATCTAAAAATAAGATGATCTTAAAATGCAAGATTAGCTACATTTGCTCAATATTCCTGTTACTCTTGCTTCCTTCTGTAGGAGCCCTGTCATGGTGAATGTGTGATAGGTTATCATACCCCAGTGTATCAAAGAAAACCAAAATTGACTAGCCATTGATTGTATTATAAATAGATAGGCTTTTATCTAGGATGAAGGCTACAACATACACTGTCCCCAAGCTGCTAATTTATGAATATAAATGTATATGTGCATTTGCACAGGCACACACAGTGTTCACTGGGCAGTTTTGCCTTTTTTCTTTGACTTGATCATCATCCTTTCCCCAGTTATATGTAATTTCACTAAAATGAGAAATTCTCTGGCCGAATTATTTTCATGGATATTTTGACCTGGAACAGACCACTTGGTCCAGCCTTCCTGGTGGGCATGCACAGAGGATCTTGGCCAGAGCCATCACACACTGTGATCTGTGATCTTGGCTCTATGACCAGGGCAACCCAGAAGGGAAATAAGGGAATAAGTAGAGAGATAAGCACCACAGCAGAAATGTGTGTTATAGACATTCATATTTCCTAGAACAGAAGGTACTCACAGCCAGGCATTCTGAAGTGTGAGTCACAGGAGCTGCCACTGGAAGGACAACTACCTGTTGCCTGGACTACAACAAAACCCAGATAAAACAGGCTTCTTGTTCCCAGCACATTAGTGGGTCAGGCCTAAAGCTGCCCTCATTTTAAGGAAAAAAAGCAGCTCCAGTGGACTGGTGTGACACACGATCATCCTCGATGATTAGCTTATCAAGTATCTGGGGAGTGTCCTCTCCCAGCCTTATCTGAGCAAGAAATACTCTTAATAATATGCCCTAACATCTGTTTTATCACAACAAATGTCATACCCAGTGACAGGACAGGCTCAAAGCTGCATCTGGGCAGATTCAGACTTGACATCAAGGAAGCCTTTCTTTATTGAGAGGGTGGCCAAACACTGGAACAGGCTTCCCAGAGCTGGTTGATGCCCCAAGCCTGTCAGTGTTTAAAAGGCTCTTGGACAATGCCTTTAATATCACACTGTAACTTTTGGGCAGCCCTGCATTGATCAGGCAGTTGGACTGGCTGATCCTTGTAGGTCTCTTCCAACTGAAGTTTGCCAGAAGAAACGGAAAGTTTTCTACAGAAAGCTTGTTCCCTAATTTCCTGAGAATAAAAGTGAATTAATCATCCCTCCGGTATAAATATATTTACCCTTTGGAAAAGATATACACAACATATCTCTCCAGTCCTATTTCTTACCCTTTAGCACCTGTGCAGTGCTAGCTGTACCTGGTTTTGGTGGGAGGGAGAGTTAACATTTCATAGGAGTTACTTAATGTGGCCTTGGCCTCTCACCTTATATGCAGCATCTGTGATCAATCAGCATTTTCCTAGTTGCTTCATGCCTGGTGCTCCAGATTGGAAGGATTTGCAAAATTTGTTTGTCTTAATCTTTTCCTCACTCCTACTTCTTTTTTTTTTTTTTTTCTTCCTGTGGATACCCTGGGGAGAAAAGATAAAGATAAAAATCTTTGTTGCACACAGGCCTATGCACTGAAGCATTTTCTTTAATTTACACATAGATATGCTTTAGGCAGATACACACATGAGGATGCAGATCTCTCTTCAAACAGCACAGCAAAGTCTTGCTATGTGGATCTGTAATGTCATTGGGGAAGGGATATGATTTTGGCTGATCAAAAACATTTTTAGGGCTGGAGAGCAATGAGGTTTGAAGAAGTAATTGATGCTGTCAGGTGAGCATTCAGGACTTCAACCCCAGAACTCCAGCACAGCCTACCCAGATAGCATTGCTGTAATAGCAAGGGGGCTTTATCATGCTCCATGGGGATGACAGACACTGGATAAAGTTTTAGACCCATCAATACACACAACCCCGGGATGGGTCAGGCTGGAAGGGACCACACTGGCTCATCTCGTCCAACTTTCCTGCGCAAGCTGGGTCAACCCAGAGCACGGGGCACAGGATTGTGTCCAGATGCATCTGGAATATCCCCAGTGTTGGAGACTCCACACCCTGTCTGGTCTCTATTTGAAAAGTTCTTCCTCCTGTCCAGGTGGAACTTCCTGACCATCAGTCCCTGCCCGTTCCTCGTGTGCCATTGCTGGGCCCACAAGGCAGAGCCTGGGCCCTGCTCTGACCCTCCCTGCACACAGGAACAGGGATGAGGCCCCTCTTATCTGTGTCTCCTCTTGAGGTTGAACAGCCTCAATTTCCTCAGCCTTTCCTTGTCCAGGAGATGCTCCAGGCCCTTCTTCATCTCTGCAGCCTCCACTGGACCCACTCCAGGAGTTCCCTGTCCCCCTTGTACCAAGGAATTGGGAATTGGACTCTCTAGACGTGCCTCGTCAGAGCTGAGTAGAAGGGCAGGATCACCTCTCTCAACCTGCTGGCATGCTCTTCCTAATGCAGCCCAGGAT
This sequence comes from Cyanoderma ruficeps, assembly GCA_008694505.1. Classification (NCBI taxonomy): domain Eukaryota; kingdom Metazoa; phylum Chordata; class Aves; order Passeriformes; family Timaliidae; genus Cyanoderma; species Cyanoderma ruficeps. Next base: position 693,721 of record VZDJ01000029.1, on the reverse strand, counting down.
TTCTGAGGCCTCCTTGGCCACACTGCTGTCTCATGAACAGTTTGATGTTCACCAGGACACTCAAGTCCTTCTCTGCAGGACTGCTTTCCAGCCTTTCAACAAACACAGCATTTTCCTTAACAAAATCCCTAGAACAGTCTTCTCCCCACAATGACCTGCTGGCTCAAAGAGAATCTGTACTTTTGATTGAGGGTTCTCATTGCACATCTTAAAAGAGGGCACAAAGCCCTGGCTGACATGTGAGTGGGACCAGTGCTGAGGCTTTAGATGCAGCTGTCCTTCCCCTGAAGATATTCTGCACTGTATTGTCCCTGTCACCCACTCCACTGTGACACCTAAAAATGTTCAGCAAGATTTAAATCAACCAATCCATGTGATCATGGAATCACTCTACATCCCAAGGCAGCAGGTCCTAATTCTTTGTTCATTTGAAGAAGACAGGATCTCAAATACTGAACAGGTTTGTCTCTTTCAGCTTCAGGAAAGACAAAGCAGGTGATCATTGTGGAAAACTAGGGAGCTCCAGTTCACACTGAAAAGGCCAAGGGAACACAAGATGCTTTTCCTTCTTCCTCTAAGCATGCAGACCTCTGCCTCAAAGAGCATACTAACCACAGAGTTGGAGACACCAAAAAGGCCTGTCTGGGTAATACTCTGACAATGCACTCTGAACTTCCTGAATCAAGTTCTTTGCACTGCCAGAGTCAGGAGTGACAACATGGTACAGTACCATAGGGAAAAAAACCCAAAACACGAACATCTGTGGATTTGACTTAGCCCCACAAGAGTCAAAGCTGGGGCCTAAACATATCTAATATATATGGGGGTTTTAAGCCTATTTCGACTAAGAGCTGTAAACACAGGGTTTAGTTTTCAGACAGTTTACTTTGTGAACAGATGTGGTTATAATTACATCAGATTTCAGTATAACAAGAAATCAAATTGTAAAGCAGGGTGGTCCAAAGGCAGCTTATTCATTTTCCTGTACTGATTAAAGTAATTTAAATACTCACTTTTCTATCTTTATCCACTGCCATGGATTCCATCACACTACAATCCATTGTAACCAAAGCAACCATAAACTACCACATGCAGTCCAATGGGTGTGACAAAAAAAGAGACAAAAATCCACAAGAGCTAAGTGCTGCTGGGAGGTTTTCCTTTCCTTGCTGCGATCACAGAGACCTCAGCAACAGCATGTGCTTAGGAGACCACAGCAAAGAGGAGTTGATTCATATAGCCCATATGTGGTCAAGAAGAGCTTCAGTTTGTCATTTCAAGGCAGGAAATATGGATATATTTGGATATAAATACAGAACACTGGTATAGTGGAAAGTGACTATGGGCTGGTAAGAAGGGTGAGTGGAAACATTGTAGGGACACAGACCCCAAGAATACAAGTGTTGCCTCTTTCCTCTTCCAGCCAGTGTCAGCCAGTCACACACTCTGCAATCACATTTAATATTAGCATTTCCAGAGAGCTGAATTCACTCTCTCCTTCCCTTCTGCCCCTAACAATCCCCTGCAGCTGTGGCACACTCAGGAGTGTGCTTTGAAGACTTTAGATGCTCATTTTGGGTAGCTTGGGTCTGATTTCCAGCATCAACAGCAGAAGAAATTGGTCTCGAGCCATGACTTTGGATGAGACTTTGAAAAAGACTCCAACTTTTTATTCTGTTGATTCCTGTGGAGCATAAAACCTTTATCCATACAAATTTCTGGCTTTGCCCTAGCCCTCCTCCTCTCCTGGCCATTACCACATTACTTTACCCTGGCCAACACAGGTTTTTTCATCAGACTCTGACCCTAATGCATTTACCTGTGCAATCCAGCAGGTAGAACAGCAGTGTTGACACATTGTGAATGCTTCCAGTTTTCTGTTTACTGCCATCCTCTCATTATCAGCTTCCTGCAACAGATGGGCAGTATTTCTACAGGCACAAGAAGAGTTAGTAACTGGGTGGGAGAAGCAGGAAAGGCTGCTGCTTCAGTAGCAAGAACCCAGAGGGAAAAATAAAGGCAGAATGTTGTGGAAGAAATATGTAGACCTATGTTAAAGCATTAGCCCAGTATCAGCCATGAGCTTCAGCTGGGGCAATTCAGGCTGCCTTCTCTTGCCAGTTCTGCCTTTTTTCCAGGGAAATGGGTTCCAAGAGATGCAGCTAAAGACACAAATAAATCTGTTTCAAGCTATGATGGTCTTTTTGTTGGGACAGCACCCGTTTTGATAGCATCAGCCACAGTCCTTTCTAGTAAAGGTCCCCAAGAACATCTCCATCTGTACTACCAATCAGCTAACATACTATCTTTCCAAATTTGCAAAAGATCATGTGGGGAACTGAGGTTAAATTTCATCTTTTCATTGCTTGCATCCCCCAGGAAAAGTCACAATGCACCCCTTTTAGGTTTCTCCAAAGGGCAAATATTATTAAATAATAACGAAAAATCATCCAAGAAAAATATGAAATGATAAATTCTTTATGTTTTGACAGCTGTCAGCTTTCAAGCTCACCACACTGGAAATGTTACTGTGTTTTGCATTCCCTTATCCCCCCCTTCATGTACCTATAATAATGCACAAGGAAGGTAGGAAGTCATGAGGCTGAGAATGTAGTGAAGAAACTCCCCCTTTGCTTTGAGCAACATTATGAGTTGGAAAATTATTTTCAATTCCTAATGGCTAAGCTTTAAAAAGCCCTTCTGAAACAAAAAAAGAGGGCAAAATACCTCAAATGCAAGAAGAGCAGGAAGCTCTCTGACACACAGCAAGCTCTGTTCTAGTGTTCCAGGCAGTGACCCATCAAGAGATGTCACTTCCCAGAGAAGAAAGAGCGATGCTGTGTCCTGGCAGGGCCAGCGTGGCTCGTGGCTGAGTGACAGGCAGCTGTGCTGGCCCTGTGCCAGCTGGGATGAACCTTCCTTCCAAAAGCCTTGGCACAACTGCTCGCTTTTTTAAGAGAAAAATTAATCCTGTGGGGCTAGGGACACGTGAGGTATGAAATAATCTTCTCAGGTGCAGATCCAAACCTACCTTTCTGCAGTGTTTTAGTCGCGGGCAGTTCTTTTGACAGGGTCAGTGAAGGCTGCCCTCAGCAGAGCTCTCTGAGGATCATCTGGGAAAAGCCCTGCTGATCCATTCTCTTTTTGTGGTGTGCCTAAACCTCAGGGAAGCACACAGCAGCACCAAACCCAGCACCAGAGCTGAAGAAGAGGACTTTCACCACACCTGCCCATTGAGATGCCCAGGAGCTTCAAAGGTCCTTTACCACCACTTCCAGCTTTCTTATGTTAATAACTATTAACACTCCAGTCCCTGCTCAGTCATAAAACTGTCAACACAATTAAACCTGTGTCAGAAAGGACAGTCTGAGCCATCCTCTGCATTCAAGGTCACTCCAAACCCAGCTTCACTCCAAAAAGCAATCAGCTGCATCTGGGGCATTGCATACACCCCAAGTCTTTGCAAAGAGCTGAACATCTGAACGTGAGAGACTTCAGCATAAGTTTACAGCCTCTGGAGTGTTCTGCAAGAAAGAGGAATCTATAAGAAATTGGACTGATTATGTGGCATCAGGCATTTATGGGGGCAGGATTTGAAGTAGTTTATTTAGATGTCACAGGGCATCTGTGCACTGACACTGCTAATTACAGCTATTAGTAGCAGGGGGGCTGTGTTGGATGATGCTAATGAATGCATACCTGTGCCTTGTAAGTGTGTGACTCACTGACTACCTGCCCGAGGGGAGAGTGGTTGCAAGGGGATCTGTAAGCTCCGTGAAGAATTCTAGGATACTGGTTGAAAGGAAACACTTTGGGCTGAAATTGAGCCACAGATTTTATCACAGCCAACCTCAGAGAATTTGGAGACTGGTAGATTACCTGCTGTGACTGGCTTTGCATCAGAATGAGAATCTTTCCTTCCTCACCAGCTGCCTTCCTTTTGGGATCTAAAGGCTGAAAATGCTGGTTAGGGTACCAAGCCTGACAGAGCTGAAGAAGTGTTTGGACAATACCCTCAGGCACATGGTGTGGCTGTTGGGGAGTGGGACTCGATGAGCCTTGTGGGTCTCTTCCAACTCAGCTTATTCTGTGATTCTGTAATTTCCCTGAAGGAGATGAGAAGCTCTGAATAAGTTCCTATTCAGAGCCATCAACCAGTCCCCTCTCCAGTGATGGGAAGGGCCACAGAAACAAAACAGTCAGACAAAGCCTAACAGGAGCAAGGGACAGGAGCCAAGGTGAGCAAACTCAATGGAAAACCCAGGAGGAGTGATCTTCTGATTATTGACACTACAGGATCTCTGAGAAATAGCAGATACCTCAAACCTACCATGTTGGCAAACCTAGGACCTAATGGCACATATTTACTGACCAAGACAAATCTAGACAAAACTATTACCAAAAAGGTGGATGTGGATAATAAATATCAAGATACAGGCACAGGTGCCAAATCATTGCTGGGTCAGGACAGACTTTGCAATGGTGCCTGGGTGTGCCTATTGGTGATAGTATAGACACTGGGGATTGATGGTCCTTTAAAAACACAACACTCAATAGTTTTCCACAAACAAGAATTGTACACTCTGAGCAAGAGCAGGTTCCATTTTAAAGAAGGCGTAAAGTGTACCAAATCAAAAATGAGGTCCTCTCAGTGCCCCTCAGAGTTCTTAGAGCACCTGTAAAGCCTAACTGCATTGCTCAGTGTCACAGAGAGCCTGGTCACTGCCACCCCAAACTGTTCACACAGCCAAGCAAACAAGTCAACAGTCATGTTTACTCATCATCCTGTACATATGCAAAGGTGAATGGAGGTTCAGACAGATGTCAAACACAGAGTCAGGGTGAGCAATCAGTAATATCCACACATTGGCAATCACATCCAACCCTCCTGCTGAAATTTAGACAGGTTTCAGGACAAAAGTGCCCTAATACAAAACTGCTTTAGTCATTATAGCAGAGCAAAAGAAATCTGACTTGATGTCAGTCCTATCCAGGGATCAAATTCTATCAATCTCAACAGTCCCTACTGTCTTCCAAATTACCTCATCACCAAAACAAAGTTCTTTATCTAGCTTTTAGCAGTTTCCTGACTGGTTTTCTTTGCTACTGACCATATGTAGCCCTTCCTGATCACCTTTTCTCACTTAGGTCTGCTCTCCAACTCCTCTCTTTCATTTGCTAAAATGGGGTAGATTCCCACTGCTTTGGGGGATATCGATATCTTCTGGTCCACAAGGAGGAGAAAATGATAAAACGTCACAGAGGATTGCTACGTGCAGAACCACTGCCCTCTACTCCTTACACAGCAACTAGCCCCTTCCAGCCACACCGAGCCGGGCACGGCTGCCTTCCCGGTGTGCCAGGCTGAGGGCACAGGCACAGACGGCTCCTCCGGCTCCTTCCTTGGGGGACAGGGGCATCTAGTGGCTGAGCGCCGAAAGATCGGCTAAAGCCACCACACTCCAACCAAGGATGATCGCAGTTTAAGCGGGATGCTGCTGCTGCCGCCGCCGACATGAAGACAGGTTGCTACAAAGCTGTTCGGCTGTTAATTGCTCTGCGCAGGTTCACATGCCATAAAGTAAAATATAAACACACGGCACCGGGCACGGCAGCCCAGAGAAAAGCCGCCCAGAGCCCAGGCTGTGTGGGATGCTCAGGCAGTGTGCTAGGGAACACACACACCAGCAGCCTCCAGCACAGGTGCCAAACTCTCAGAAGGGGGAGGCTCGGCACCTCCGGTGCACAGGCACAGCTGTCTCTTTATCTTGACATCCTGCCACAGCGTAACTCCACGAAAAACCTTCACCTCTGAAAGCTGCTGCAGTTGATGTCTGGTAGCTTTGAGAGCCAGTGGGTCACCCTCCCCTGGTCATACTTGTGACACTGTGCAAGACTTTACAGACATCCACTGCAGCCCTTTTCAGATACCTCTTTTCCAGCCTGAATTGTCCCGGCCCAGCTACTCAGTCCTTGAACCCAAGTCATAGCACAGAGCTGATGACCTCTTTTTTAGCTTTATTAGTCCTGTGACTTGTATCTCCTGCTTTTAATTCTGCTGTCTTGTTTGAGATGAGGACATAACACAGTAAGTGAGGTGCAGGTGAGCCGCAGATACATGTAACAGCATTCCCGGTTTCCTTTCCCTTCCTACCTTATTTTTTCTCTTTTGCCTTGTGAGCAGTGTTTCCACAGAAGTACCTACTACAGCTCTGAGATCTGAGCGGAAACCACAAGCTCAAATCCCCCTCACTGTGTTTGTGCATGGAGTCAGAATTCTCTGTACTGAGTGCCTGGCTTAATAACGTGGCCACAATAAATGCAGGCAGGATACAGGTGAGCTCCTCTCCCCAGAAATACTATCAACAGAATCAACTAGAACAGGTCAAATTCTGTGACCAATACTTAGCCTTTGGTCTCTTCATACAAGCTGCTAAAAGAAAAACATTCAATGCCAGCCGTAAAATGGAAAAAAATACAGTAAAGTAAGATGATTTTCCCTTTTCCTGGATATCCCTCTAAAAGGAAAAGAAATTCCACTCACCAGGCTGAGATATAACACTTGCCTCACCTTCCAAAGCCAAGCTACTTAGCTTCAGAACAGCATTAAGTCTTCAATTTCTTGATGTAGGTTTGCATTTTTACTGAGATGGAATATGGGGAGCTGTGGCTCTAATATTAAAGAATGGCAAAGTTTCTTGAGTTGTCTCTAGTTTATACATAGCACCATGGCAAAAACAACAGCTGATACTCAAAATTGTTATTTGAAATGAAGAAAAGGGCATCTTTGATTTTGATCTTTTATATGTCCTAGGAGACTTTGGACATCAATCTTAAGTATATAGTATCTTTATCTATGCTGCTGCTGAATAAATAATGTGTAACAGATGCTAATGAATAGAGCTGGGAAGCTTCTCACTTTTACTCTGTGCTGTCTGAAACAGGAACACAAAGAAGCCAACACCAAAAAGAAACAAACCAAAGCAGAGACAGGGAGATAAATGCCACAACTTGGATTACACCTCTTAAATGTCCACAAAAAATTTGTATTGCAGTAGTTCTGCGATGTAGGAGTTCTGCTGAGACATCCCTTGGGCAATTTTTCACCAGGTGAAACCTCTCCCACTGCCCAAGTACTCTGCTGGTACATTTTTCCAGGATATTCTCACACACCTTGAGGATGACCATGGCCCGTGGAGCACTTCCACACAGCCTCTCAAATTCCTTTTTCCAGCTGACAAGGCTACGAAGGACACTCTACCCTTGCTCACTGCACTCCCTCACATACAGCATGCAACTGCAAAGGAGAACAAGCAACCCTCACATTTACTGTTATGGGGTTACTGTGCCAAGCCCATCTGGTTCACAGCATGGAGCCTTGCTGTGTGAGGTCGGTCTGACCCTGAGAGGAGGCTGTGGAGGGGGGGCAGATGGCAAACTACCCTTTTGGAAAGGCCACTTGCAAGTCTGCATCTACACTGCCCACACCGGGCACCTGCAGCATGGCGAGTCGCTGTGGGCGAGTTTACAGAGCTGATGGATGCCTACAGCCAGTGAAGGATGGTCTCCAGCAGGAGACAGCTCCTCTCAGGAAGGAGATGGTTCAGTATGCCCTCAGGCAGGATGCCATGCAGCATGCAAGCAGCTGTAACATCTGTCAGAGATTCTGGTTTCATTTCCTCACTGGAATGAGGAGGGAGCAGACACACAGGTATGCTCAGGTTTTCCTCAAGGAGGACTGTGAAACATCGGTTTCATTCACGTAATCCACAGATATGCTACCAGCCCAGTTGGGACCACCAACAGCCAGGATTCTTATGTTGCTAAAATTTAGTAAGGATTTATCTTTTAGACAATGTTGTGGAGTAGAAAATATTACACCCTTTAGTTTTCTCACAGGCAGAAAGATTTGGGGGCATCTATTCAACCACTGATTGCAAGTCACTTCAGAGACAGATTTTTCTGGGGCCAACTGTGACAGGACTGCCAGGAAGGCTGCTAGAGATCGCTTTCTCACCATTTTCTCAGTGCTCTCATAGCTGCATCCACACAAAATTCCTCTCTAGATGCATTCTGAACAGATCTGCTTTAAAAGCTTTTACCTTTTTTTTCAGAGAATGCAGCATGACCCTTTTCAGACAAAGCAAACAAACAGGCCCACCACTCCCAAACAGCCCAAAGTGACTGGGACTGCAAGAACACAGAAGCAGCTTTCCTCTCAAGCTCACTCCCTTCTTTCATTCCCTACTCTGCATGGGCAGGTTACTAAGGATGAATCACGAGTCTCTTACTCGGGCTCTGAGTGACAGCTGCAGCCCAGATTTCTGGGTTCATCCTGGGCAGCAAGAGGTGCATCAAATTCTAGGAGACCATGTCCAATTAGAAAATAATATACTGAAACGTAACTCCTTGGCAGGGTGGTGAACAGAACAGGCAGGATAATTTGGGAGAACCATCTTTGTCTTTAAGTGATCAGGAAAAAAAAAAAACTAGTGTGAGGAATCAAGGAAAGACTGAAACTGAAATGCTGTGCTTTATGCTGGAAGTTAATACTGAACTGTGCCTGAGGGAAGGAGGGCAGTGAATACTGCTTTGACCTGCAGATGGAAGAGAAGACCATAATACAGGGAAAAGAATTTGGCCTTAAGCAGAAGACTCCACATTATTATTTGCTGATGCTAGAGCTGCCTCCCTGAATACTAAAACTGCAGTCCATCTCCCTGCCTTGAATGCAAGGCAATGTTTACATGATTGAAATTCACTAAACAAGCAACAGCTGAGTGAAAAAAGAACTGAAAGCAAACATAATTGTGATTCCCTCTTTTATGCTTGTTTTTCATTTTTTATGCTTGCTTCTCACCATATCGTGAAATAATTTACTTTTTTTCTCTGAGGTCTAATTTTATTGGTTGTAATAAAGGACAGACGTATGGACAGAAAACCAGAATCTCTTACATAATACAACTGTCCCAGGCATGAATGCAGCCGCCTAATGTATTCTCAGGGTGTTCACAGTCACCAATATGTAAATTCTTAGAGCAGCAGTTTCCCCTAAACCCACCCAGATGGTTTCAGCTCCTACAAGGGGCAGTGTCACTGCACTTAGACCTTGACAAGCCACCAAGAGCTTCAAACTCAGCCACATCCCTTTGTGCCTCCCCGACTTACACACACGCAAGCCTGCAGTGCCAGAAGTGCTGGGGAGCCCCAAAAACGCACCTGTCACTCACTTCAGCAAGCCACACCTCAAGCAGAGACATCACAACTCATCTCAGGTCCATAGGATCAGAAGAAAGGGAGCTGGGCACAGTGTTACACCAATCAGCAAGGCTTGGATTGAGGAATACAGCACACAAGGACACGTTAGCCCAATTAATGCTACCTGGCAGCACAAAGTACACTGTACACGGATGGCTGCACAGGGACACACTGCCCCACGATGACAGCAAGGGGACCCTCAGCAGCACAGTTATGTTGCACTTGGGAGAAAAGGCACTGCTCAGGCCTATGAGTCACGGGGACCTAACCTCTCCTTGTAGCTCAGCCAACACAGGTGAGATGCAGCAGCTCGGCAAGGTACAGCAAGGAAGAGCCCCTGTCTCCCCAGGCTGGGTCCCACCCCAAGCAAGGAAATACTGCTGGGGTGGGGAGCAGGACTCAGCACATTCTCCTTGAGCTGACCCTCAGTCAGCAGCTGCACCAGCTTAATGCCAAACCCTCATGGTGCCCATCCGCTCAAGGCTGGTGCAAGGGGCCCCTAATCCCACAGGGCCTCCAAACTCTACGCAGCCAACTGAACCAAACCCCACAGGGACCCCGACATGGGACTCCTGAACACCACACCACCACCTGTAAGGCGTCCAAAATCCCACAGGGCTCCCTAAGCCAGACAGGAACAGTTACCCTCAACACCACAGTGTCCCTAAGCCCCACAAGACCAGCTGAGAGGGACCTTATATTCGAAAGGGCTCCCTAAAGCAGACAGACCCACCAGCAACTGGCCCCTAAACCCCACAGGGCCAGCTGCAATCGACCCCTCGATGATCAGCTACATGCGACCCTACATGACCAGCTGCAAAGGACCTTAACTCCACAGGGCTCTGTAAAGCAGACACAACCTGCCGCACAGGCCCTGACCCCCACACGACCGGCCGCACAGGGTCCCCACCCCGCCCAGTGCCGGCGGCAGTCCCCCGGACCCCGAGCCCGCCCCTGGCGCGGGAAGAGGCGAGCGGCGGCAGCGGCGCCTTCCGGGGCGGAGCCGGGGCGGGCCGCGGCCGAGCCGAGTGGAGCCGAGCGGGACCATGATGGCGCAGCGGGCGCTCCCCAACCCCTACCCCGACTATGACAAGTCCTTGGCCACCAGCTACTTCGACGCGGCCGGGCGGGTGAGCAGGGCTGGGGTGAGGCGGCTGTGGGGATCTGCCCCGGCCGTGTATAGCAGGGACCTGTCAGGTTACGAACGCGGTTCCCCAGCTGTGCGCCCGCCGAGTGTGCCCGGTGTACCGATGCCCAGCCGCCTGCTGGCGTTGCCTTCACGTTTGGTGGCTTTTCTCTCCACAGCTGACCCCCGAATTCACGCAGCGGCTGAATAACAAAATCAGGGAGCTGCTGCAGCAGATGGAGAGGGGCCTCAAGTCCGCCGACCCGCATGACTGCACCGCGTACACTGGCTGGACAGGTAGGGTCGGATCCCATGGAGCGGGAGCTCCCTGGAGCAGACTTCTAGACCAGGTCCTGGCAGACCGTGGGGATGTGGCCATTGTAATGGTCACAGTAGATCCATGTCAAGAATGGTAGTTCTTCTGCATGTTTTAGTCCACTAGAACAAGAGGATGTCTTTCGCTGGACTACCCATTTTTGAAGTGGGTTTCATGCTGCAGAGGGAAGGCCACAGTGTCATAGGGCAGGATTGGGTCTAGTCTTGGTTAATAGTGCTGAACTTATACAATGGAGAAAGCCAGCACTTGCTTGAGAGTAGATATGGGAGCCTGCAAAGGCACAGGCTCCAAATCCAGCCACGGTGGGGCTGGTGACAACAAAACCAGTGCTCCATCCAGTGCTCCATGAAGTAGGCAGGTGTACATGGTCGGTCATTTACCTGCAAGGAGTCCTTGCATCTGGCAGCAGTGAGCTTAATGGCCTGAGATAATGTCTATCTTTTCTGTTCAGCCTGAATTTTATCTGATGACCTTGTCTGATTGGCAGATCGCTCCATTCCTGTTCCCTAGGTAGTGAGCACTAGTTTTGCTCCAGTGCCTGTCAGAAGGAGCAGAAATACTAATGTGAGTATAATAAAGTGTGGAAGCCCTTCTCATACTAACACATGTGCAAAGCTTCCAGGAGCTCGTCTTTCTCCTATTCTGCTTTTTCGGTCTGGTTTTCCTTCCTTGGGAGTGTGCCCCACCTTTGCCTCCGTGTTTTTAACCACTGGTGCCAGGGAGGACACACCTTTCTCGGTGCCCCATCTTTAGCTGCTGCTGTGTGCTTTGCCATCTCTCCTGCCTTCTGTGCTCTGCCAGGCCCTTTGGGAGAGACCCTGGGCTAGTTGAAATTAATCTCACGCTTGCTGCAAGATTTTTTTTGGTGCTGCTTCTTTTCTTTTTGCAGTATACTGCAATCTTAAACGGCAGCTTTCTACAGTACACTCTGGGTGTGGCCGGCTTGTGTGTGGGTGCTGTGAAATTTAATGCCAACAGTTTGCTTGACAGAGTGGTGTTCACTGTGTTGGTGCTAAACTAGCATTGCAGCTTGATGACAGCAGTGCTGGAAATGTCTGCATCAAAATTCTAGTAAGCCAGGCAGGCACTGAGAACACTCAAGAGTAGTTCCCAAAAATGCCAGGATACCAGTATTAAATTCCAGCGTGGGAGAACATTGATTCCATCAGCTGCTGTCTTGGCAGCACTCTGCTCGTGCTGCCAGTAAATTTATACATTTCTGCTGAGTGCTGGCTGATTTCACCTTGGGAGACATGTTCAGTTTTCCATTCTGTGTGATCCTGCACTGAGGTCCCCTCTGATGAAAAGCACTGCTTGGGTAAAGGTAGTCTTCAGTCATGATTGCAGAGTCTGCCTCCAGCCAGAAAATTCAGGAGACAAAGCAAGAGGAGAGTTGATGGTAGGAGTACTCTCAAAGTCTTTGGGGAGAAGGAAAACACTTTTCCCCAGAGGCCATGTTCCTTTTCTTAAGGTGGTCCTAAGGTACTTCTTGTTGGAAAGTGACTGCAGTTATGAAACAGTGGTTGAGAACTCTGGTAGGATTTCAGCTCGTTTTCATTTGGAAGGGAGAATCTTCTCTTTTCTTCCAAGAAGGAATAGAGGATTCTCAAGAGGGATTCATCTCTTTTCTTCCCAGAGATCATTCCTCAATGGGCACACAGCCTTCTTGCCTTGGCTAATAGGAAAAAAAATCCGTGGATGGATTTCCTGGAAGTCATAGCCAGCATGGTGAAGTTTGCAGATGTTACACTATGACTTTGTCACCCTACCTTCTTTTCCAATTCTAGCTATGTTAATTTATTCAGAGCTGGTTTCCAGAGACAAAATTAATTGGGCCAAGGCAGCGGCTTTTTCCTGTAATTGCTTGTGCAGGAAAGGCTTGTTGAGTATCTCCTCATGTGAATCATTGCCCAGCAGTCTAAAATCAACCCTCACTCTTGTGACCGCTAATAAGGGAGATGTGAAATATGGCTCTCTTGGCACAAGCTCTGTGTGAAATGTAACATACTTGAGTGTACTACATTACACTCAGTAATATGCAGCATATGCTGGCATTTTACTTTGGGGCTCGTTTCCTTCCCAACACATTTGACAGAGCCCTGTTCCCCCAGCCTGCACTTTGTGCCAGGGAAGCCACAGCTTCTTGGCACGTGAAGTTGGAGCAGAGGGAGGGAAAGACTCAGATTTTCAGTTCAGAGGCAGTGAAAGCACACTTGGGATCAAGATTATCCAGTGTATGGCTGAATGCCCTCAAAACATATTTGAATCAGCTTGTTACGCTCTCATTCAGTTCCCCATAGAGATCAGGGCCCCATAGGCAGCTCCTGGTACGTGCCTGGGTACAGACCTGCCTCAGCTGTTGTGTTCTGCTTTGGCTTTTCATCAGTTTGGGGAGACTGCTGGAAGAGTTTTTTCCCTAACCTGTTTCACTGGTATCACAATGTTAACTGAGGAAAGCTAAACTGCCCTAAGCTAATTCTGAGTCAGAAGCAGTTCAGATCCTGGTAGAAGCACAGCAGCCTCATCCATTTTCAAGCAGATTAGCATGAGGATGCTGAGAGATACGTATATGCCTGTTGGTGTTTGTGGTAATGCAAATGGCCTTGTTCCAAGGACTGGCTTGACTGGGGGCACAGCTGATGGAAAAAGGGAATGGAAGGAAATGCACTCCTGTCACCAGCTGACTGCAGAAGCTAGGGTGCTCCTGAGCCCAGTGCCTACTGGATGGTTGCATCCTTCCAAGATGATGAGGTATATAAGGGGGAGATTCACCTTTCTGCACACTATGGTAGTGCATTTGGAATTTGTTTCCCATGCAAGCATTCCCTTCTCTGGCAGTGTCTTAGTCGTGGCTGTCAGCACTGGAAGGCCTCTGAAACTGCCCAGTGGGTCCAGCTGGCCTGCCCCTTTCCCAGCTTTTGGCTGGCCCATTGGCAAGTAGGGACAAGGAGCAGGGCTCAGTTGTCTTTTGAAAGGAAAGCCATGTACGAATGAAATTATGACTGAACCAGTTTAGGAAAGCTTCTTTTGGAAGCTAGAAAAACACTTTTGCTTCACTTTAGAGCAATATGTTTGTTTTAACCTCAGAACCCAGAGAACTTAGGTCCCTTTTAGTCCTGTTCAGAAAAATGGAAATCCTTGGATAATCCCTAGAGACCAAGAGAAAGTGAGGCTGCATTTGCTGAGAGATAATAGAGTGCCTTGGGTCACTCACATAAACCACATTCCTGCCAAATGCTTGGCAAGTAGTTTTTTGTGAAATTTCTGTTCTTGGATACAGTGTTTGACTGGACAAAGCCCAGAGCAATGGCATGCAAATTTGAGGCTGACCTTTTTTTTCAGAGGGTTGGAGCAGGTCACTCCTGATCCCTGCTAACCTAACCTGTTGTAGGATTTTGTGATGTAAAACATTTTACAGAAGAAGCTCCATTACCCAGGTTTTAAGGCAGGATAAATGCTTAGGCATTCTGGATAATCATCCAGTGTCCCACAGTGCACTAGGAAGATAAGCTGCAAACTGGCTCCCCCAACCAGTTCTGAACATGGGCTTGCAGAGAAGTCTCAGTGTTGTGTGCAGCGTGGCTTTGGCATGCATTTAGGAGTGCAAGGCAGCATCCCGTGTGTCTGCATCAGGAAAGATGCTAATTATCCTTTCAGCTGGGCAACAAACCTGCCCCATAAAGCTGGGCCATCTGTGCTCTTTTACCCCATGCCTGACTTAATAAAATGGCATCAGCTGACTCACTAGAAACCATCAGGCTTCATCACTGTGCAGGGATAGATTTCTGCTTCTTCCCTCTGTGTTTGACATCCTGCTTTGAGGCTGCTGGCTGACTTAGTGCCCTGGGTCAGTCCAAGGTCTCTGAGATCTTTATGACTCTAGATGGTGGGTTTGGAACAAAATATCCTCTTGTGGCAACGTCCTTTCCTTGGTAGAAGCAGCAGGGCTCAGCTCCTTCTGGGCAAGGGAGCACGTTCAGAACAGTCTAATGGCATAACTTGCTTGCAAAACAAGCTGCTTGCAGTCACACAAAAGAGCAAGTCTAAACTTGCAGAGAAGTTGAGGCACAGCTTCTTTTCCATCAACAGAATGGTCACATGGATGAGATACTCTTTCTGCTTACTGCAGAGCTTTAGCTCACTAGCAAGACCTTGCTTGGTATTTCCAGCAATACCTGCTCTGTTGAAATGGTTGCTGAAGTCAGGGCATCAGCACAAGCCAGCTGGTGCAAACAATTCCATTTCTGCTGTGTACAGGATGTACTCCACTGCCCCACTCAAATCTCTAGTGCAAAGTAGCCCTCTGCACCTACTGTACAGGGAGTTGAGAGGAGAGAGGTGCTGTTTACTGTCCTGAAGGTGTTGACTAAGCAGGCTTTGTGAGACATACAGAATTGACTTTGGCCTCCTGATTCCCTGCAGTGAGCAAGCATCTTGGGCATTGACAGTCAACTCCAGTATATTGGCTTTCTGCGTGCTGGAGGTGGCCCTTTCAGCCATCAGCCCTGCTGGTCTGTCAGTAACATGTGCTCAGTGCAGCACTGTACCATCAAGGACTCTCTGAGGCATTCCCCATCTCATTTGGCTCTGCAGCAGGGGCAAGAAGCAAAAAACTTCTGAGAAACTACAGAGAAGAAGGTCCAGTAGTAAACGATCAACAGAACAAAGCCCAGACATCTTTGGCAGTAGCAGGCCACAGGCAGCCACTGTATGGCAGTTCTGCTTGGAAACAATCAGAGGTGACAAAATTAGGTCACATTTCCAGCTGAGACACTGAACAGCAGACCTGCAGGGCCCACAGTAATGGAGCAGATCCAGCCTACCTAGCTCCATGTGTCTGGTGATGCCGTGTTTGTACAGCACTTAAAGCATGCCATACAAACACCCAGTCAGTCACAAACCTACCCAGTCAGTCGGGGTGAGGAGGATATTGGAGGAGTGAGGCAGAGCTGTGGAAGAGCTTCTGCAGAGCCACACTGCCTTAACTGAACCAAGGTCATCTCGTGGATACTCATGTCTTTAACCTGCACTGCCTCTGAAATACTCTGCCTGCCTCTTGGCACACGGGCTAATACAGGATATCCCCACCCAGGGGACTGTGTTTTGTATCCCTCTAGGTACACCTGTAAACATTGCCTCTTCAGGCTTGTGCCTCCCCTCTGCTGCCTTCCCCCCTCTGGGGCTTACAGATGGCAACAGAGTGACCAGCAAGCTGAAGGCAGCACTGCTTGCCCCTTCTGATCAGTTTGGGAGTAAGGAATTCCTTGAGGAATTGTGTTGATCTGGCATGGCCTGATTTTGTGCAGCAGGGGAGAGCCACAGGGGTGGCTTCTGTGAGAAGCTGCTGGAATCTTCTACCATGTTCGACAGAGCCATTCTCTGATGGCTCTATGGCTCTGAAGATGGACACACTGCTGGCCCAATTACAGAGGTTGGCAACTCCTCAGTGATGACATACTTAGGAAGAAAATCAAAACAGCACACGCAGTTTTTCCCCAGAGCCCTGTCTGCCTGGCCACCCCTAAGCCAGCTGTGCTGCAGGTGAAAGGGCAGGGCCAGGGGCAGGTTGTCTTCTGCTTCCCAGTACCCTGCATGAGGAGAGGCATTAAACAGCGCCAGCACCACCGCGGCCACTGCTACCTGGCCGGCAGTAAAGGCATGAGCAATTTCCTGACACAGAAACAGGATCCTGCCGGGATCTTTGAATTAGTGGAACTTGTTGACAGTAGTACCTACAAGCAGCAGTTTTTCTTCTAGTCAGAAAACTAGAGGAGGAAGTGAGGACGTGTGGGCGAAAATATGGCAGCACCAAGGTCAGTGGAAAGGAAGAGGGGGAGGAGGTGTTCCAAGTGTCAAGAGCTGAGATTCCTCTGCAGGCTGTGGTGACAACTGTGGTGAAGCAGCTGTGCCCCTGTAATGCGTGAAGTCCACGGGGGATGCAGAGATCCACTCACAGCCTGTGGGAGAAGTGCTCACTCCAGAGTGGGTGGATGCCAGAGCAAGCTGTGATCCAGTGGGAGACCCAAACAGAGCGAGAGGGCTCCTGCTTCCAGAGATAGACAGAGAGAGGGCCTTTGCTTCCAATCTACAGCAGCCTGTCCTTGGAGGACTGCACCCCATGGATGAGTGACCCATGCCAAGGCAGTTTTGGAATGACTGTTTGCCCATGGGAGGGACCCCACAGCACAGCAGAGCAAAGACTCCTCTCCCTGAGCGCACAGAAGATCTCGAGTGACAAACTGACCAAAAACCCCCTGCCCTGTCTCCCTGTGCTCTCAATGGGGCTGGCAGGAAAAAAGTGTTTTAAAGGCTTATTTTACTTCTCATTATCCTCGTCTGACTCTGTTAATGATAAAATTGCTTTATACCTTTAAATTTGAACCCCTTTTGCCCTTAAGAGTGTTTTTTTCTCCCAATCCTTATCTCAACACGAGCCCTTCATTAAATTTTTTTCCCCTCTCCTCTGCCCAGCTGTAACAGAAGAGCGAACAACTTTCATGGGTACCTGGCATATTGTCAGTATCAAACAACAACAGGAATTAATTTAGAAAACTGGCTTTAGATGCAGTTTGTAAGACCTTTTGGTTTTAAATAAAAGGGAATGTTTTGGGAAAGCAACTTCATCCTTTAGTACAGGTCAGTGGTTTTTTGGAGTCCTTCCAAAGATGTTTGCGCCTGGGAGGAACGGGGGTGAGAAATGTTTCAAAAGAGGAGAGGCAAAGAAATCAGAGGAAAACAATGCTGAGATTTACTTTCTAAGAATTCAATCCTTGCAGTGGTCTTGGCAGGGTATTTATGTGCATAATTAAGGTGGTACGATGGCAGTAGGAGTAGAAACTACTTACAAAGCTAGAAGTTGTATATTAAAGCAGATAAGTCAAGAGTGCAAGCTGTGCTCAGACAGCTATCAGGCTAATAAGTCTAGAAGATGTGCTAGGTACTAAATAAATCAAGGAGAGTCACTTGACATTTTCTAGCCAGAAAAGAAGGGTTCCCCTTTAAAGAAGGGCTTCATATCCACATCCTTACAGGCTTGAGTGATGGCACTGTACAGCTGAGCTCTCTCTAGAACTGCTAGCACTGAATTGCTTAGAGAGAGGACAAGGTTATTAGCTTCAGCAGGAAATGGAAATTTTATACATAATGTACATGTGGAATTGAATTGTCTGTAACATGAAGCTTTGGAGATTACCCATGCAAAATGAGAAAATTACCCAAGTTTGAAATTGTCCTCAGTACCTTGGACTGTAATCTTGCAGCACGCTTGCCCCCTTGACCTTAACACATCAAAATCTGCAGAGACTGGCTCTATTAATTTAGGCTTAATGTGGGACCTGAGTCGTCTTAGAAATGGTTTTTGTTAAGGGGAGAAATAAGCTCTTCTCAATGTGATGTAGGCCAATAGCTTTCTTAAGTGCAGATTTGAGGATGGCTCCCAGATGAGAAGGATGGTTCGAGTGTGACAGACCTCTCAGGCACAGACTTACTGAGAACTCCTCATTTACCTACTAAAAGCTTCAAGAGCTGGGGGAAGACAGAGAGGCAAAGGAAGCAATTGATGTGACTGCTCAGTAGCAGAATTGTTTTTGTAGCTGGCCAGGCCATTGGAAACCGTCAGTGAGGACCATGCAGCCTTTTCCAGTATTCCAGGCAGCTGTTTGTGTTCCAGACAAGGGCTGATCTCATGACTGATGTGCTGCAGAGGAGAATTGGACAGTCCCTTTTTTCTGGGATGCACCAGTCCTTGCTGTAGGGCTTGGGACTTGCTCAACAGCAGGAGAGGATGCCCACGGGAACTGTAACAACCTTACCAGTGCTTCCCGGTGGAATGGAATTAAAAAATAATAATAGAAGGAATAAAAAAAAAAGTCAAAGATGTCTGGATGTCTTAAGTGTGCTGTTTCTCAGTGCTGGTGGTGTGTTACTTTTTTTAAAAATCCAATCCAAGCTAAGTGACCCAACCCCTTACCCCCTAACCATGGGGAAAAATAGAGAGGGTGACAACTCAGTTCTACTCTGTCACAAGTATCATCTGCCCAAAGATGATTTTTTTCTTTCCCCTTCCCTGTTGAGCAAAAGTCACAGGTACAGTGTGTGGATTTAGGTGGGTTTGTCTAGGTCTCATCTTTTGCTCCTTGCTACTAAAATTGTATGTAATTGTATGTAAAATTTTATGCAATTCTGTGCTGTTCTCCAGGCCTTCCCGGGTCAGACCCTGCTGTTGTCTTGACCTGCCATCCACTCCCAAGCAGCATCAAGTTACAAGGAGATGACAAAGCAGGAAAGGAAGCTGTAGGTTATGTCCCTGAGAAGCCTGTCTGTAAGGCTGTCTGCCCTAGATGAGGGCCAGGCCAGACTTTTAGCTTCATTGAAGTAACAGAGCAAACATTTCTAGTGGATGCAACCTTTACGTTCCTTTGCAGGCATCGCTTTGCTGTATTTGCACCTGTATGATGTGTATGGAGACCCAGCCTACCTTGAGGTGGCCCATGAGTACGTGAAGAAGAGCCTGAGGTGCATGACGAGGAGATCCATCACTTTCCTGTGCGGCGATGCCGGGCCCCTGGCAGTGGCTGCTGTCATCTACCACAAGCTGCAGAACCAGAAGCAGGCAGAAGACTGCATCATCCGGTAAAATGCTTGGTTAGGGCTTTGACCTGACCTTCCTCTTGCTCGTAGGGCTGGTCTGGGCCTGTGTGAGGCACTCTCTGACAAACATGAATACATTTTGTTGCAGTCTGGTGTGAGAAATAATCCAGAAACTTAGCAAGGCAGCACAAACTTTTCCTACCCTGGTAAAAGAGGTTGTTTAAGGACAAACACGTTTGCATGGCAGCCTGCAGGCTGGGGAGCAAGGATATTGTTCAGCTGGTATTGCCATCTTAAAAATAATTCTGATAAACACAGGAAGAAAAAAGTGCCAAAATTAAAAACAAAACGAAAAACTCTAGAAGGTGGGGTTTGGTGTTTTTTTGAGAACATTTTAATTTAGCTTTACAGTCATTTTGATGAAAAGGAAAAATGGGGTAAGATTATTAGATTTAATTTTGGTACTTGCTTCCACTTGCTCTTTATTAGTTGTCTTTGACTTAAACCTAAGATTGACAGCATCCCTTTCAATTGCAGAATGCAGCTGGTTATGATTCATTTATTTCTACTTCCTGCCTTTCCTCGACTGTTTTCAACATGTATTTTTGTTGGGTACTTAAGACAAGAAAAGGACAAACAAGCAGTCATAGATCAGCATGTGGCAGAGGAAGGAAAATAGTTAAGGAGATGTAGTTGCAAGCATTTCTCAGTTAAGGGAGATGGGTTTTAAGGTGAGAAACAGCCCTGTTGGGAGTTTCCATTCATACGTGATCAGCACAAAGAAAGACAAAACCCCTGAGCTTCAGAACGCTGACTGCCCTTAAACACCCATGAGCAAGTGATGCATAATTGCAATTAAAAAAAGCCACAGGTGGGAATCAGAGGTGTCTCTATGCTTTGGACACCAAGTTCCCACTCCCTTAACTAAGGATAGCTTCTGGTTTATGTAGATACCATCAGTCTGAGCACAGAACTCTTTCTTTATTCTGATAATGATCTGTGGGTTAGATTTTGCTCTGACAAAGAGGCAAATCTCCCTATGATTAACATATTTGCTAACAAAAAGGGAATTAATCTGACAAACAGTATTGGTCAGTTGTGGTCAGTGCGTAAGTCCCAGGTTGTAGAAACAATTCCTAATTCATGTTTTCTTGCTGAGACTTCTCCTCCCTATATCCCTCTTGTTCTGCCTGTGGTTTGGTGGCAGAATGGAATCTCTTGGTTAATTTTGCACTGCCATCTAATGGTATAATAAAGTGAGAACACTGGAAATTGGTTTCTTTATACATCTGCAAGGAGGAAAACAAAAAAATGTAGCTTTCCCAAATAAACACTTATACTGTCCTTACTCTGCCAGAGCAGTTTGCCTGACCATGCTCCTTTAAAACAGAGTATTTCTTTGAGAAGTTGCTCCCTTAATCAAAACTCTGAAATGGTTTTTGAGTATGCTATTTAGTTACAGAACGGTTGCTAAACTGTTTGGTGCAAGTGCATAGAAAGAGCACTTTTATCAGAGCTGTGGAGAGGAAGGGCCTCTCTGCATTTTGTCCTCTGTCTTTTAAAGCACCTCATCTCTACAGAGCCAGTGGAGAGAATCCATCAGCCAGGTTTTACCTGCAGTGGAAGAGACAGGAGCTTGCTTTTTCCTAAATGAGTTCATGACCAAAAAAATGTGCTTTTATGCTCTAGAGAGACTAATGTTTCAGGGCAGCCTATTTTCCAAGAGCCTGTGAAAATCTGAGCCATGTTCTAGGAGCCCTCTTTTTCCTTTGACCTCCAACCAATTCAGAAGGTCAAAGCTTTGCTTTCAGAGCCAGTGGTGTACAAAAATCCCATTTTGCTCTTCAGCTGCCTTGATTTCCCTCTGTCCAGAAACTGCTGGTTGTTGACAGTTGAGGTAATAGGCTGCTAATGTGAATAGGAGTGGCTCCTCCTTTCAGAGACCACTTCACCCCACACACCTGAGAAATGCATTCTGCATGCAATCAGTCCAGCATGCAGCATCCCAGGCATCTCTCTTCAAATGCATGACCACGTTTCAAAAACAGCAGAAACTCCTGGTAGGCTTCCTCCCCTGATGATCCTGCTTGAAAAGCAGTTAGAGGTAAAGCAGTAATGCACAAAGAACAAGAACAGTAGGTCCAGTTGCACCAGATTTCCCCATGAAAAGGAGAGATCACATCCAGAACTGAGAAAATTCCTACCACTGGTATTACAATTCATGCATCCATCCATTCCTTCTATTTCACTTGACATTTCCTGACATCCCAGAGCGGAACAACATAACCAGCCAGCTTCTCTTCTGGCCATCCTGCTGTAGGCAGAGTCTATCTGTCCCAACACCTCCTTGGAACCCTCTTCATCTTCCGTCCTTGGACTTTGGGACAGGTGCCATGAGGAGGCAGCAGGCCTTTCCTTTCAGCTCCTGCAACTGGGAGAAGAACCCATGCCTTGGGTGGAAAGTCTGTCTCTTGAGTTTAATCTGTGAGAAAGAAACCTCCCCCATGGAGCAGTCTCCATGTCAAGTGGTACAAGAGCCAGTGCACCTTGAGACACTGTTTCCTCCTTTCTCCTTCAAAATCCCTGCTCACTTGGAGTCCAGTGCCAAGGGAAAGTTTCCTGCCCTGAGAAGTCACAGCCCAGCATCCTCTCTACTTGGGGCATTTGGTTGCTTCTTTACTCTGCAACAGTATATGTCCCTGGGGCCCAGGGAGCAAAGGCTTCCAAGGCACCTTTTCTGTTCTTCACGCTACTCTGACAGGAAGTTCAGCACACACACAACTTTTCCTGGCTGGTTTCACAGCAGAAAACAGTCAGGGAACAGCCTTAAAGCCATTTATGCTGGTATTTTAAAAGTGATGGCACTTTTCAGATTGCTGTCTTACAGGTGAACAGAAAAATAAAGCTAAATCCAATCAGACTGCTACCTGCTGCCCTGACAGGGAAGGACACCCAGTCTTTCTGGAAGTGTGACGAGAGGTAAAACGGGAAAAATTGCATCAAGAGTGAATTGGGCTGCAAATCATCATTGTGAAGTGCTGTCAGTCTCTATTAGCACTACAGGAATATCACCAGCTTTGCAATATCATAATGGAAAAGTAGCAAAGAAAATACTTGACTGGAGCAGACCTCACTCTGCACTTGTGGGCTAAAGCCTGGTACCAGGCAAGCTGTCCTCAGCCAGCCACAGCACTCCCACTTAGTTAAGCTGTCCTCACTGCTGCTCAGTTCTCCCTAGAGGATATTTTTTCCATGTGTCACAACAGCTTGATGTTAAACATGTGTAGCTCCACCTCTTACTTAGATTTTTAGTTCATGGAGACACCTCTTTCTCACCTGACAGCATAGCCCAGGCTATTTGCAGGCATGGAAAGGAAGGAGCTTTTCTATTAGGACTTTCGAGCATTAGGGGTGAGGTTTTTCCACATACGATTAGCACTAGTTTCACTTTCTAGTATTCCTTAGGCTGCCAGATTAAAAGGATAGCCATTTAATTTGAAAGTAGTGATTTTTGGCAGTGTCTGCTTTGCCAGTAACATCACGAGGAGATAATGGTGGAGAGCCTTTCCTGGGCAGTCAGCAGTTTTATGCTGACCATTTTTTTCAGCCCAGATTTCCTCCTGAAGTAGCTTTCCAAGCTGGTGCTCTAAAACCCAAGCACGTAGTATGAGTGCATTGAGAAGAGCAGAGCAGACTGAAGCAATCAGCCAAACAAAAGGCAGAAGGGAGGGGGCAATCCCACACCTCGTGGAAGGCTGAGACCCAGAGTCTGGCCTGACAACTCGTAGGGCACAGGCAGCATGAAGGAATGAAGCAGGGCTTTGAGCTCCAGTCTTGGTGCTTGTTTACATGGCTCTGAGTGTCCCCTCACCTCCCCCATGTGAATTTTTCATTGTAGTTTGCTCCACCTGTACAAGGTTGACCCACGAGTGCCAGATGAACTCCTCTATGGGCGCATGGGCTATCTCTCTGCGCTGATATTTGTCAATAAGCACTTTGGAGAGGAGAAGATCCCTCAGAGTCACATTCAGCAGGTACTGTGCCTTTTGCTAATTTGTTATCTGTCTCTTCCCGTGCAACTCATCTTGGGGTGGGTAAAAATCAATGCTAGATGTAAAAAATTCTGACAATAAGGGAGAAACCACATTGTGGTATACCTGCTTTTCTTCCAAAGGGACAAAGCACCACATGTCCCCCACTGTTCATGTAAATCCATAGGCAGTACTGGACTGGCATACATTTCATTCCACCCTCTGCTTGGGCAAAAAAACAAATCTGATTCTGTGTCAGAACACTCACTGTGCTGTGTCCAAGACAGCAACATTTCCCTCACCCACATTTGTTCCCATCCCTTCACAGGTCTGTGAAGCAGTTGTAGCCTCAGGAGAGAGCTTGGCCAAAAAGAGGAACTTCACAGCAAAGAGCCCGCTGATGTATGAGTGGTACCAGGAGTACTATGTGGGAGCAGCCCATGGCTTGGCTGGGATTTACTACTATCTCATGCAGGTAAGAGACGTGAGGGGAGAGGCCCTTAGCAGCTGTTTCACATTTCTTTGAAGAAGGAACAGCATTTGAATTGGCTCTTGGCAATGTCAAACTGGGAAGGAGCCCTTGTCTGATGGACTTAGCCATGTGTTTATCATGCATTTCCAATTGTAAAGGCTTTCTTCAAATCTAAGATTGAATCTCCAACCTTGGGGATCTGTGGAGAAACGTGACCTGCATTAACCAGCAGTGTCACGTAATGGAGACGTGTAGCTCAGCTGGGTCTGAGTTTCCCCCTCATGTTAATTGCTTCTGAATTATTCACATTTGTTGGTATCTGCTGGCTCCCTGCATTTTCTGAGGTGGTTACTTGGAGCAGTGTCAGATCACTGGAGCGAGAATCTCTGAGAGAAAAGCGTGGTGGGAGAAATTGTGCTCATAGTAGGAAAGTGAGAAATGCCTTTTATCCAAAGCAGAACTTGCTTCTAAATGTGAAAGAGGTGGGACTTTGATAAAGGAACTGAGTTCTGTAGTGCCTGAAGCAGGCAGAGCAAGACAAGAGGCTGGCAGATGCAGTACCCCTTTACATTGTTGCTTTCTCACTATTTTGCACAACTCACTGGAGCTCTGTCAATATTCCCTATTCTGGCTCTGAAAAAAATGAGGGTGATATTCCCCTCTGTGGGTCCCTTCATGCATATATTTACAGTGCTTAAGCACTTAAAAAAAACAACAGCAATAAATAGCATTGAATTTTTAAAGCATTAAGAGCGCCCATGAACAACACAAATTATTTTGGTCTAGAAATAGTCTATAATCTTTTATTAGACACAACTCTCAGAGCAGGTGGAAAAGGAAGCCACCAGGTTTCAAGCATTTGAGCTTTCCTTCAGGACTGTCAAAGTTAAAGCCCATATACAGGATCAGTGGAAGTCCTGTGAATATAACTCTTCTGTGGCTCAGAAAGGAAGAGACGGTTGGTGGTTTTTAAGTAGGAGATTTGGCAAGAGGGGGATGCAAGGTGGTTATTGCCCAGGAGCAGGGGAGACAGTGATGTGCTGTGAGCCTAAATTTGTACCAAGTCCCTGAGCTTGTTCCCAAGTGACTGTTTTAAATAATTCTAAGGCTCCCATGAAATACTGCATGGGCTTTCTGCTTCTCTGCTGTTTGAAGTACAAGGAGCCTGGATCAGCCAAGCATGATGCACAAAAAAGCCTTGGGAGAAGAAAGCTTGTGAAATACGGAGAGGAGAACATCTTTTATCTCTAATGGTTTTACTGCACAAGTATTGATTTTTAATTTTCCAGTTACCAGCCTGGGAACAATGTGATCCTTAGGTGAGAGTGCTCATTGCAGTCTGCCATGGGAAATTAGAACTGCCCAGATTTCACATGGGGCAGTGTCATTGGAAGAGGACACTAAACCCACTCCCTTTCTTCTGTCTGAGGTCAGCAGTGAAGTCAACCTCTTGAAATAACCCAGCAACGTCTGTGAAGATACAGAATTGCAGCCTGCCAGCTAGGCTGGCCCAGCAGCTAGGGGCTGAGATGCTCTAGGTGCTGGGAATCATCCTTAGTACTGATTTTAGACTGTCACCTCCTTACTTGAGCTCTGGGTACCTGAAGCTATTCCTGCTCATCTTTAGGAAAAACAGCAGCAAGCTCTCTTGCTTAGAGGACCAGGTGACATGCTAGGAACAATCTTTGTTTCTGGGATCCAAGGGTAGGAATGTACAAAAGGCAGAGCAGCTGGGGACTGAGTGGGTAATTGTGAAGTGTGAAAGCCCAAACCAAAGAAATTACTTAATTTACAAGGAGCAAAAGGGAATGTAGCCATAGTTGACTTTGTTTCCACCTTTCAGGCAGACCGTGGGTCTCTAAGGGACAAACAGAATGGTAATTCTCCCTGATTTCAATGTTTTCTTTCTCTTAGCCTGGCTTTGGAGTGAGCCAAGTAAAGCTGCACAACACAGTCAAGCCCAGTGTGGACTATGTCTGCCAGCTCAAGTTCCCATCTGGGAATTACCCTCCATGTATCGGTGACACCAGAGACCTGCTCGTCCACTGGTGCCACGGAGCACCAGGTGTAATCTACATGCTTCTCCAGGCATACAAGGTACCAGAAACCTTGCAAAGACCCTTTAGAGACCCCTAAATGTGAAACTTCCTCCAGAGAAGATGCTGGGAGACCCCCTTTGCCTCGAAGTAGGATGGCTTGTTACACTGAAATCACCCGACAGGAACCACTGTGATACAGAAATTAAAGAAATATTTCTGAAAATATCCATCAGTTGTGTGGGCTGCCCTGTTGCAGGTGATGGATGGTGACAACTAGTCGTGTGTGAAGTAATGGTCTTACATCCCCACTCATGATATCAAAAATATCCTCCTTAAAAAGTAAACAGTAAAGCGACTTCAGTAGGACACCCAAGCCTCTGCATCCCACAGGGATGCTCTGGAGGACATTGCGTCAGCAAGGACAACTGTTTCTTGTCTCTGCAGGTCTTTGGGGAGCAGCAGTACCTGAATGATGCCCTGCAGTGTGCAGAAGTGATCTGGCAGCATGGGTTACTGAAGAAAGGCTACGGGCTGTGCCATGGCACCGCTGGCAATGCTTATGCCTTCCTGGCACTGTACAACCTCACTCAGAACATGAAATACCTCTACAGGGCCTGCAAGGTAAGTGTGTGTGTGAGGCAGTAGAAGGGTTTATTCAATTCTGCCTTCTACATCATTGCCTTTGCCTTTGAAACCCAGTTTCTAGTGGGGCAGACATGCAGCTACATCTGACCAGCTGACTACCAGAGTAGTCCTTCAACAGTGCAGTCACTGTCTGACAGCCCGTACAGAAGGGATTCCCCTCAGAAGCCTTGCTCTGCAAGGGGTAATGTGAGGGCAGGGGATAGTATTTTCTTTTCAAGACTTACCTTTAACCAAATTTGAACTTTCTGTACCTCTTTTCTCAGTTTGCAGAGTGGTGTTTAAGCTATGGCCAACATGGGTGCCGGACTCCAGACACGCCATTCTCTCTCTTTGAAGGTAATCCCAGTCTCTAGATAATCTCCTTGTGTTTTGCTCCTGGATCTAAGCTGTTCCAGCACCAAGGAAAACCAAATACACACTCCATTGGGTCTCCCTGTAGCTGGAGCAGCTTGTCCTCTTAGGCCTCCCCACACAGATTTTGCACACAGATCTCAAGAGGAATTCTTTCATGGCTACAGGCCTCCTTTTGGTTATTTGTAGCCTGGCTTCTCAGACAGTCTCTTCTCTGTACATTTTTAAAGACTGAAATCCTTCATGAGTGTTCCAGTTTGATTCTAAAGGTGAGGAACAAATGTGGCTGCTTTTATGAGCCTTGTTGGTTCCTATGGCACTTTGTGCCTCCTGCTAACAGCTCCCCCCAGATGTGCCATCAGTGGGTATTTGCTGAAGGAGCCGGCCCTCCAGCAAACCTAAATGTCCCCAAGCTGCTGCAGGCCAAGGGACAACAGAAGTTCCATCAGTGAGGACCTTGGGCAGCAGTGTCACAGGGACCAGAGTCTGACAAAGCTGCCCGGTGCTGAACCTGCGAGTCAGTAAAGCAGAAGGGAGGGAGCTGGAGTGGGGAAAAGACCCATCGTGTTTCGCCAGCACTTTTGAACATTTGATTAACTTTAAAATGCTTTTCCCCACTGAAATACCAAAGTTGCTAGGGAAACCTGGGCTCAGACCTTGAAAATTATTTAGGACCTTTTCTTCTGTCTTCATAACTCATTCATTCCCTGGATAACTGAGAAAAGCAGTGCCCAAAGGGAATTTCTCTAAAGCACAGTGTGTTTTTTTCATCCTCAGGAATGGCTGGAACGATTTACTTCCTTGCTGACCTGCTGGTGCCTACCAAGGCCAAGTTCCCTGCATTTGAACTCTAAATCTGAATCCTGCTTGGCAGTTTGCTGCCTGTGTCCTTCTGCACTTGGAAATGCAGTTCAAGGCTGCTTTCTCCTTTTTCCAGACTCATCGTTGTTCACCTAACTGAACGTAAATCCATCCTCCCGAGGGCATGCTGAGTTCTCTAACATTTCTGGTTGTCTCATTACATTGTTCAGTTTAAAAGACAGAATGCAGATTTTTGCTGTTGTCCCTTAAAAACTCAGGGCTGCAGGTAGGAGCAGGGAGAACTGTACAGTATTTTGTTTGCTACAGAGTTTTGCTATTTCCTGTATCCCATTTCCTGGGTGAAGAAGTTTTCTATTGAATGTAACCTGGGCTATTTAACTTCTTTTTGTGCTACAAATAGTTGCAGGCATTTAGCTGCTTTTGGAGAACAACAGATGGGGAACTGAGACTATTGCCCTGGCAGTTGTTTTCAAGTGTTTTCTTTCTGAGCACCCACAGAGCAGATGCTTCAGTATCTGGGCTGTGCCACATGAAGCAAATGTGATGGATTGTTGAGTGTTATATATATTTTTAATATCTTATTGCAGCTGGCAGAGCTGGAACTGACATGCCAAAGGCTTGTCCTGAGTTTGCACCTATCTGCTCTAAAGGCAGAGGCTATGTATAGCTCTTCTGTGCATTTGTTCCAGTGACAGACAAGTAATTCACTGCCCCCTTACATTAAACCTTTCTAGTCCATTGGTCATCCAATAGCAAACTCCAGTCCAAAAGTGAGCTAAGCATGCTTGCTTTTGTGGTCTCTTGTTAGCTTTGAGAGTTTATTTTGCAGTGTTTATTTAAATTTGTGTATTAGGTGGTGCCAGGTGCCCACCAGCAGCAAGAAGGGAAAAGAAATGTATGCCACTGGGTTCTGACAAAGTTTAACCTACTAGCTCTATAGATGTTATTGACATGTTTTCTTTTATAAGCTTCCCCAAACCTGGATTATTTGGGTCACTCGTATGCCTTTCTACTGCTTGTTGTAGTTTGATTTGCACTCCACCCAACTGGAAAATCTGCACTAGGTTAACTGGCTTTGATATGTCAGGCAGATCGGGTATTGCAGGGAGTAAATCTGCTTTTCCGTCCTTAGCTGATGCTGCACCAGTTTGCAGAAATTTGAGACCTGACTCTGTAAACCCCTTTCTTGGCACTGAACATGAGCTAAACACTGAGCTCAGGGAAGTTTACAGATGCAGCCACACAGCTTTGTGCTGTTTGGGAGTAGCTCCTCAGCCTGCACCTACGTGGCCACGAGTTTTGATCTTTCAAGAGTTGAGCTGCTGAGTGCCTCAAGGCCCATAAGGGCAGGGGAGAATAGCAGGGCAGCACAGCCACTCTCTTGGGCCAGCAGTGGCCGGGCAGGACCACCAAACCTGGCATGGTCACACTCACACGTGCCTGAAAAGGGCAGCTGAGCCCCACTGGCACAGGGAACCCCCTGAGAATGCCTGGATGGGCAAGGAGTAGAAACTAGCCTTGGAAGGCTGACCTGTTTCCTCAAACCCCTCATAGGTTTCTGAAAGTCCATCAAAAGACAGCCTGAATTGCAGAAGAGCTCATCTCCTTGAGGGTGGGCATCCCTGTCAGAAGCCTCAGGCTCATGTGGACACAGCAACAAGCATCCCCTATCGTTCATAGGACCTAAGCAGCACAGGGAGGTGACTGGGAAGCAGAGAGGAGTTGCCTAATCAAACAGTTGCCTCCCAGCTTGGCTGGTGTGATGGCAGTGCAGCGACATTGCTCTGAGCATGGGTTTCTCCTGGGCATCACTTGTGTGAAAGGAGGTTTGTGCAGCCTGGGTCATGGTGGCATGAGAACACAATGTCCCAGGGTTTCTACACTGATCAGGGGAGCATCAGCAGTGTACAACTGCTGAGTGGAGCAGTGTCTAATAAAATTGCTGAAACAACCAAACTTTGGGTTATTTCTACCCCCTGCTTTGTGACCCGGATTCATGTCTGAAGAGATCAACATACGCTGGCAGCTTCTGGAGGCCCAATGGCCCTCCACCCACCCTGAGTGTTACGAGTATTTCACATTTTTTCCTCATCTCCAATCCATCAAAGGCCAGTCCTGGTATTTCCTTTGCAGGCTGTGCTTTCATCCCAGGGCATCCTTTTGGACTGGTGTCTTCATCCAAGGCTGCATCCTCCCTCTGTGGCTTCCATTGAAGACCACAGTCCTGCAGGTTACTGTTAATTGCACCAAAATACACCCGTGTGCAGTGCTGGTCACCAGAAGGAAGAGGTGGATGCTCCTAGAAAAACACCCTCCTGCTCAGCGAAAGGAGGAACCCCAAGGCACCTTGGGGAGGCTGTGACTGTCCAGCAGCAGAGGCTTTAAGACCAAGCTGTCAGGAGTGGTAGGATAAAGGTGATCCTGCCCTCCAGCACAAGCATGTATTAAGTTCCTTGAGGAACACAATGTGGTTTTCTATAGTTTCTGTTAAGGTTTGTGGTAAAGGTCTTGGGGAATGGGCTCCAGCAATGAGGGTGAGAAAACAGCATAGTGCGATTTCTCTGGTTACCCTTCCTTTCTCATACAGGAGTTTGGTGTGGTGCTGCCCACTTCTGCTCACCTTTGTGCCTCAGGGAGGAAGCAGAGCCAAGACAAGGTTTGAAAACTCAACTGGTCCTGTTATATAAGCCACCTGAGAGGGATTTTATCTGAAATATAGGTATTTGACACTTGTTGATGGTTGTGTTTGTCCATGGTGGTCTGTTGAAAAAAAATAAAAAATATATAAAATAACCTATATTCCCAAGAAACAAGTAAACATATTTTGAATGCTTTATCATCTGGATCAATTTGTGTTCCCCACCTGTGTATCCTAGTGTGATCAGCAAGATGAAAAATATCCCAAATACTGTTAACCAAATGCCATCTGTATGTGTGCTTTTCCCTCGAGAGCCCAACTTGGTTTCAGCTCTCAAGAGCTGACAGCAGGCTCAGCTGTCAAAGATGTGACATAGAGACAGTGCAAGAGAACAGCAGATAGTGCTGTCTCTGCCTAAATTATTTCATTTCTCATTCCTACATACTAACTTTTCAAATGCCCACCAACAGCAATCAGCACGGACACTAAATCATTGGGTACTATTATTTAAAGTTTTTGCCAAAAAATCCTGCCATGAGCTGTCCCTAGCCCTTGTAGCCTTCACAGTCAGACACACTGAGCTGATAAATCCATGTATGAACTACCACTGCAGGGATTTGATGCACACTGGTTTCCCTGTGAAACCCCTTCGGAGTAGGCTGCTGGCTTGTGGCGTGGCCAATGCTCTCCTAGAGTTAATAGGGAAAAAGCACAGCAGAAGAGATCTCAGCCTCCACAAACCCCAGCTCACCCCCCTGCCCCAGGACAGACTTTCTGTCTGACAGGCTTGGAGCTGAGCCAGGTGAAGGATAAGGGTGGCACATTCTGCGTGCAGATCCACAAAAGCAGCACTGGGAGAAGCAGCCAGTGGAGCCCAAAGCTGCTGGCTTACATGAGTTATCCAGCCAGACCTCACTGCATCACTGTCTCATCTTTCCAACTTCCCCTGTTTTATTTTTTCCATGGTTTTGCACCTCAGTGTAATAGTTTGGCCAAATCTGAGTGGGGTTCTTTGATGGCAACACCCAAGGGAACATGGCTGGGTCCCAACAAGACGGCAAGCCCTGCTCCAGGCCAGTTCCCAGCACATACAGTTTATTTGTAGCAAGAGATTTTTTTTTCTTTTTTTATTACCTTTTTCTTTTTTACATTGGGAAGAACAACACAGGTTCCTCACATTTTCCTGCCCAGAATGTCCAAGTCCTTTTGCCAAAGTGTAACCTGCATTCCTTTGGCTGCACCTGGGAAAGAAAACCTGAAGGCCAGTACCCAAATCAGGAAATTTAAACCCCTGGAGTTACAACTTGCACGTTATTAGTGCCTAAGGAGAAACTCCAACAAAGCAAGAGTCAGCAGATCAGCTCAAAATAAGCCCCTGAGGAGAGAGGCTGGATGCAGGCAGGCTCATCCCGGCAAGGCTCTAGCTCGGGGACCCCTGGCAGAAGGGCGTTGGTGTCCCCAGCAGGTGGCAATGCAGCCTGACAGCAGCAGCCACTCTGTCACTTCAAGCCCCGCACACTCCTCAGCTGCTCAGTCCTACCCCGGGAGGTCTCGGGTTTGGCTCCTGGGAAAGGCACTCAAACCAAAAAAGCCCACAACAGAGACGTTGTGTTTGGATACTGTGTGGGATGACAGATGTGAGAATCATGGAATCCCTTCCAAAATGCATGGCCTCTGAGTCATATACACCCCTGGGGAAAAAAAATAAAGAAAAGGAAAGAAAATCTTTCCCAGTCCTGTCTGAAGCCACCCAAGCTCCCCATAGGGGAGGAGAACTCATGCCCAGGTTATCAAGGAAATGCTCCACATACTGGGTGAAAATCCTTTATCTCCCCACGTCAGTTTTACAGACATTACAGAAGCCCTGCCACCAAGCACTCCCAACCTGCAGGGAATAGAGAGCCAAATACTCCCTTTTCCACAGGCTACCCTTGGCTCTCCTGCACCAAACATACCTCCCCTAGAATGCCATAGGGATTGGGGACATCCCAAAAGGGCAAGAGCATTGAGAAAATCCAAGTGGGCACATATGTAAGGGTACCAAGGCTCAGCAATGAGGGATTTGTCAAGGGAAAAATCCAGCCTAGACAGAGCTGAAATGGCTCCTGTGGATGGGCTTGCAGTGCTATGTCTGTGCCCAACAGGGCCAGAGAAACCTTGTTCTCCCTCACCTGCTGATCGCCTTGGGAATTTCCAGGCAAGCCCCCTCCTCTGGCAGTGCATGAGGACAGAGAAGCACAAGGCAAGGAATTGGGCCTTAAGGAGTGGGAGGCCTCAGGCCATGTGTTGTTCCAGGTTTTCAGGAGGATCTCTGTGCACAGCATGGGTGCAGTGTTACCATGCAAACTCACTCTAAATGCAGCAGGAAGCAGATAAGCCCAGGCCAACATAGACCTAAACCCCCAAATTCAGTGTCACAGCTGCTGTGAATGGATACTGCAGCATCTCCATAGCTGTGCCTCTCAACTCACAAAACACAGTTCCATAACCTTGGCAAAAGGGTTTTTTACCTTTATGTGGGCCAGTTCTGGAGCTGTGTGGAGTTAAACTGATTGAGAGCAGTTTAGGATCCAGCCCCTCTGCAACAGCTGAACGCAGGAGTCAGGGGGAATTATTTCACTTTGAACAGTTGGTGAAATTGCAGACATAGCTAATAAGCTTGTTTGTGCCTGACCTGAAAAGCAAGTCTTGGTTGGATCCCAGCAAGACCTGACAGGTAGATTTTTGTTGTTTCATTTTTCTTTTTTAAATTGGTGGGTGGGGGGAGGGGGAGGGTTGGTTTGTTTGTGGTTTTTTGAAAGAACAAGCAAACTCTTCCAAGACTGAGGATGCCACTCATCAAACATGCCCTTACCGTGAACTGGAAACAGATACACCACCACTCTCCCTTTAGGACAAATGTATTTACATTCCTCCTACACTCCCTGTCTTTGCCAAAGATTACAAAATATCACAACATACCAGCTGGACTTCAGAGAGCTCCTTCCCAGCTCTGGAGGAAGGATCAGGGATGCTGCTACTGCAGAAGTGACGTTGCTTGGCTTGGGTACTGGTCTGCAAGCCCGTAAAGGCTGATGGCACTACTGCAAACATGGCATCTGGAGCCTGGGGAGGAGCATTGCCCTTCACCCTCGTGCCACCCCACTGGCACAATTAACCTTTCAAAGCAGAGGATGAGCACCGAGATCTCTGTCTCCTGGGCAGGTGCAATGCACATCTGCTCTGAGACCCAGAGAGAACTGGCATAGCTTTGAACTCTGCAGGATCCTTCCTGTGTCAGTATCAAACCTACTGCCTCAAAAGCTGTTGGGGAAAAGCAGAACGAAACAATTCTCAGTATAGCTGCTGATTCAAGACAGTTTGCTATTGTCTCACCCACAAAGCTTTGTATTCCCAAGTGTTCCCCTTTCACCCTTAGCATGATGGTCCCTGCCACTTCCTTCTGCTTTACCTCCCCTCCTGCCTCAGTCACCATTTGTTTCTGTCTCCATGCTGCCGCTTCTGGGGGAAAAGCTGCCACAAGGGCGGTAGTTTTTACTTTGGATCATTTCACAAATCCAGTTTACAGCAGCACAGCAAGGGGAAGGCAAAATGCAGTGTGAGGGGGAAGGCAAAACCAGCTTAAAACAAGGAAACCTGAACCCTCCTTCAGCTCACAGAGAGGAAATCCAGGACCGCCCAAGAACAACCCCATCCCCAGTATTTGGACATTCTAGATGCCAAGAGGGGCAGCAGAAAGGAAAGGAGAGAATTAAGTTCTTTTTCATGCATCTGTCAACTTCAGAGGCATAAAAGTCATTTGGTTTTGCCACTCTTTTTTCTGGACAGGACAATTTGCAGCCACTCTCCACTCTCAGATGCTCTGGATTGCCTTCACTTTCCCCAGAGGGTGAAAGATGACAAATTTGGCAAAAAAAAGTACAATAGACCCTCTAATGACTGACCAGCCTTGAAGCCTGAGTATGACAGTACACTGCTCTGCTAGCTCTGTATCAAGGAAGACAGACAGAAATGGAGAAGGCACAGAGGAAGCACTAAAACCAACTCGTAAGCCTTAAGAAGGGAAAGATGAACAGGACTGCGAGGAGCCATTTAACTCCATCTCCTCATGGCTGGGGAATTTCTTGCTAGCAGGACACGTGTCAGGCAGCCCTTGTGGGAAGCTCATTTTGCAGCAGTTGCAATTTGCTGCAGCATTTGCAGCGTTCGCAGGCGGTAATCGAATCCACCGGTAGTATTTTGCTCTCCATAAATCCCATTGGAGCCAGGCCCATAAATAGTTACACTGTAGTGTAGAGGTGCATACAAGGCAAGAGCAAATGTTCCACATAATGACTGCTGGCCTCAATCACACTGAGGAGCTGATCATATTTCCACCATTTTGTCAAGTTTTATTATAGATCTCCCTCTTTAAGGATACCCCTAAGTGGTGAGGGGGAAACCACAGTGGTGCTAAACAGCTTCCTCACAGGGGCATGTAAAACACCCCTTAATTGTGGGGGTTTCCCTTATTCCCAGAAGAGTTTTGGAACAGTTTCCTCTGTAAATAAGATGTTCTGCTTCCATCCTGACACTCCCAGTAGTAGTGGACAGGAAAGGATTGATCAGATTTTTATGGGTGGCTGAAAAAATAAAGAGAGACACACCTCCAGAAATAAACTTCTAAGATACTCCAAGAAAATCACCGTAAAATACAAACCTTGGATAGAAGTATATCCTACACCCAGAGATACCCTTGCTAGGAATTGATAGCTGACTTATCACCATGGGAAAGAGGACAAACCCCACCTGGGTGACAGCTACAGCAGGTGGCAATTAGGTGACAGCCACCCCCAGATACAGCAAAGCACTTTCCAGAATTGGGCTCACCACCCCATTAGACTGCAGTGCTTAATACTTGCAAGCCTGACAAATCCAAGCAAGAAGCTGGGCTCCAGACCAGAAGTGGGAAGTTGCCAGTGGAAGCTTTTGGGAACCACTGTTGGTTCATTATCACAAGGGATAAACTCCAGGGTGTTTATACCCCCCAAGGCTGGGAAATATCCCGTTCCAGCAGGGCTGAGCCTGTGCTTTACGAGCATATGGAGAAGACAGTCAATGTAGGGATCCCAAATGGGTACACATCAATCTGGGGTTTGGGAGCACACAGACCCTTTTTAAAACAGAACAATCATCTTTCATCATCCTTCCTTCTCTTTTATTATAGTCACAGTGCCAGTTCCCTGGTTTTCAGCAGCAGTAATCTCATTGACTTGTTCCAATAATCACTTAGACTTCCACTGAACAGTCTATGCATTCAAGTGTGGAATTAGTACCTTGTAAACCCCAGGAGAATGATATCAACACTTACTCCCCGTACTCCACATTTGGGACAGGTGGTGTCAGCAAGGGGGAAATAGACTCTCTCTGTAGTAACAGAAATATGGCCTGACAGCCTTTCCCTGCTTTTCATGGTTTAAATATGATAGGTATATTTTACTGCAAGAGGGCCTGATTTGGGACTCTTCCCAGCTGCAATTTTCACAAAACCTGTAAGGAAGACAATCACCTTCCTATAGATTTCCCTTCTTTTTTNCAGAGTATGGAGGTTGCAGGCAAAGTATTCAGTTAGAAAATAGATTAGATATACCTGAACAAAATTCTTTAACGATCCACGTGCATCTTGGATCTCCCTTAGATAAATGATGGATAAATTCCCCAATGAATTGCACCATTTGGAAAAAAGAAAACCCTGCTGCATTATTGGCCTCAACACATTGTCAACTGCAAATGGTTCCTGCTGTACGCATGCAGAGCTGAGGCCTTTAATAATTTCAGCCGATGGAAGTTTCATGTGCCATCCTGCCACCCCTTCTGCTCTGAGAGGAAGGTCACAGGATGGTTTGGGTTGGAAGGGACCTTAAAGCTTACCTTGTTCCAACCCCCTGGTGCGGGCAGGGACATTTGCTACTAGACCAGGTTGCTCAAAAAGCTCCATCCAGACACATCATTTCCAGATGGGGGCCCACTGTCTCCTCTGTCCAATCAGCTCAAGACAGACCCCCACCACCACTTTTGAAGGCAGCTTTGAGAACTCCACTAGGAATTAGGAGAAAGTTTCCTTTCACTAAGGGTGGCTGGAGGTCTAACACACTAAAAGTTAGACTCAAGCTTGTAACATCCCCACGTAACACTGACAACTCTTTAAACATCATTTCATCAAAAGGAAAGAAACTTAGCGAAGAGGTCTGGAGGTGGTTTGACAGGTGCCCACATGAGACAGCCTTGGACTCAGCAGAAAAGTCTCCTTCCTCTGTCTGCAAATGAGCAGAAGAGCCAAGCTGGGCCTCTTCCAAAGAGTTATTTTGGCTGCTCTCTGCTATGGTTTGCTCTAATTTCTTATGCTCATTTTCCAGCATCTCTGATGCAGAGTTTCTCATTATTTCTGGAAGTGGCACATCACAGAGACACCCCAGTTAGAGCTTGAAATCTGAAGATGCTTCTTTTGTATTTGTCACACTGCAAAGAGTAACATTTTTACTACACTTAGAAAATGCTTAAAAGCTGCTGAGGAAGAAATCAGTACCTAAAACTCCAAATACAGAAATACAGTATAAAGCAATGCAAAATTAATTCTATGACTCCAATATTATGCCCTTCTGAGTCTTGTGAAAGTCTGGGAAATGAAAAGTATTCACAGAAGTGCTTCATTTCCCAAATGAAGAAATGTGTGAATCATTTCTTATCTGATTAACCCATTATGATCATGCTCTGCCATTGATTATTCCCTCTACTTCAGAGTCAGGAAAGTACTACCATGGCAGGAAGATGAGCTCTGGCTGGATTTGCAGTGATTGGGAAGAAGGTGGCATCCCACATCTCAGACAGCTGCCAGCCCTTTAGAATTTTAGCCAGCCTTTAGAACTCTTCTCTCCTCACCTCTGGCAAGGCCTGCCAGTTCAGCTAGAGGGACAGAAAACCTCACTGCTCCCAGCCAGCAATGGCCAGCCCTGGAAGCTTGCAGGAGATGTGTACTGTGAAGGTAGATCACAGGGAACAAACAGAGTATTTCTCTGGATGTCCTTTGCACATGTGCAAGGCCACTCTGTATGAACCCCAAGGAATGCACAGCCCACCAGCACAGAAACTGTCACTAGCTCCTTAAAAGGACCATGAAAGTTTGAGATGCTTTCTTAACTGCTGCAAAGGTCATCCACCTTTGTGGAAACTGAGTTACAATTAAGGGTACCACAAAGGCTGGCCAAGGTTCTCAGAGCTGTTAAAAACAGCAAGGATCTCTTGGCCATCTGTTCTACAGCAGGCCAGGCACTCCAAGAGCCCCAGCTCTGGGGCTCTTCTTCAGCTCCAGCTAAAACACTGGGCACAACCTTTAGCTATGACACAGGGCTGGAAACCTTGCATGGGCACAAATTTAGGGCTGGAAGAAAAGACAGCACACAAAAATCCAACTGGTAGTTTGCAATGGCCACAAAAAGGTGAAAAGCACCATCCTTCAGCTGAGACTAAATGAATTAAGAGGGGGAAAAAAGCATACTAGAAGAATTTTCAAACCCTAGAAGAGAGAACTGGAAAACAAACTGACCTGGAATACATCTTAAAGTGAACTGGGAGTAATGAAATTCCCCATATCTTTGCTTTCCAAAGGGGTTGAGCAGTTTCTTTTGTCTCAGGGGATGGGGATTCAGGTGTCATGATCTGGCCACTGTGCAGGCTTGAATTGCCCCCAAAACTCAGAACAGAAAAAGTTGTGCCAGACCCTTGTTTAACAATTCAGCATCCCAGTATTTGCAGACAATACCATTTCAAGGTACTGGGTACCAAAACTCTGTGTTTACACATTTTTCTTGCTCTCCCTTGAACCCACTTACCAGACTGCTTGCCTGTATTTGTGTCTGCTTGTAACCTTCTGTTATTGCTGTTTCCCATTAGGATCTTTTCCTCCTTAGTTTAAACCCTAATCATGCAACACACCATGTACAGCATAATACATGTTCTTGTGGTTCCAGAGACATTACTAGGAACAGACTTAGCCATCACTTGCTCTTTAGAAGTCCATCTGTAGTAACTGATTTTCGACATGAAGTGAGTTGAGACACCTTAATTTGGAGGATCTTCACCCTAAAAATCTGTGAAAGGAGGCTGGTTTGTTTTGTTTTTAGGAGGAGAGTGTGCAGCACTTTCTGAAAACACAAGGGAAAGTCTCTCAAAATCACTGGTGACTGCAGAAATCCTTGTCCAATAAATAACAATTACCATCCTCATTACTGAGCGGAGGCTGACAGGGAGAGCAGGTCTGCACCAGAGGGAAAAGAAACCCTCAGAGGCTGAAGCTGCCAACAACACATTCCTCCTGGCAGATATCTTCTCCCAGGAGCTGCCCCTGCCACTTTGTGCTGGACTGTTTTCTTCAGCTGTTTAATCCCTCTGCAGCAAACACACTGCTGCTCTCCTCCCAGCAGCAGAGAGAGGGCTCACAACTGTGATGTGTCTTCAGGTTTCTCCTTCCTTTGGAGAGGACAGGGCTGTGGGACGAGGCAGACTTGTCAAGTTAATTAGGAACAGAGGGATGTTAGTTTTGAACTCTACTGTGAAGCAAGCAGAGCTGCTAAATTACATGCACTGGGAGTGGCAGTAAGATGCTTTTCTGCATTCACCACCCTCAGACAGAGAAGGAAACATGCTACCTGGGATTATCAGCATACTTGTATTAAGTGCTAAAACCCACAGCAGACAGAATTAAGGTTTTTAAATCACTGCTAAAGTTATAAAAACTCCAGACAAAATCTTTGTAAAAATTGCAAATATCCTTTCAAAGGGATAGAAAAAAAATTCTGCCTCCATAATGGCAACAAAAGGGAAGTGCAAGAAGGTTAAAAATCAGAAAAGAAAAAGGTGATGCAAAGAGAAAATGGAAGACTACAGTGATGCTCTGAAGAAAAATAAGCTTCATCTTATTTACAAGAGACTGAGAGTCTCAATTCCTTCCAGATCATAAAAACCACAAATGGAAGACAGATACCCCCAAAACAGCAGGCACAACTGTGATATTCCAGCCTCACACCTCTCAGGCTTGTAATTATGACATTATTAAATGTAGAACAGCCCCCCACCTTTCAAAGGCTGTGCTAAACTGACATTCAACTCAGGAAGAGGGAGAAGAGAGGCACTGGCAGGGGGCTGCTAACATTACAATACTTCCTATCCTCTGGAAGACACACCCAATAAGGGAAAGGTTAGATAGCCAAAACCACATTCCCAGGTGCCTTGATTCTCACATCCCCCAATTATCTCAATTTGATTTTACTCTAATAAGAAATCTGCACACTCTTTGCAGGCAACAGCATGGAAGCCACTAAATGGTATCTTTTCAAAACTGCTATACCAATGGTAAGTCCCCAAAAGCTTGCAATTTAAATCTAACCAATCTCCTTTGTCCCTGACAACTCACTTAAACACAATAAAAATTAATAAAAGAACTTAATAAGTCATTACCTGTATGTAACACTCATAAGGAAAAATCAAAAATGAACACACATGAAACGATATGAAATTGCAACTTTCGAGATAATAATTGCAAGGGCTGCAGGCAGAGAGAGGCATGGGCAGCTGGCACTGGGCTGCCAAACTCCAGGGACACACAAAGCTTTTATAGGGCGTTCAAGGTGTTCAGTCACTCCCTACAGCCAGAGAACCTCCCCAGGGGTCCGAAGGAGACGCACTGCACTTGCATTCACTGCAGCACAACTAATTGAAAGGAGTCATGACATTGAGTTTTGTGTTAGACAACTCTTGTGTGGCAGCGTAACCTTTCAGACCCAATCTCCCACCTATTTTAGAGCCTCCCAAACTACAGAAGGGAAGCTGCCTTCCACTGTACTCACCACTGTGACTTAAACTGTCTTTGCAATAAACAATCAGCCAAATCAGCTTTGGCACTTAAGTGCAGCTGCACTTACTGTGCCAACTTCTAGGATCTAATATTTCTCAAGCAGAAAGGCAGAAGTAACTTTCTAAGCAAAGTGTTAAAAACCTGCACATACACACAGAGCAACCCACAGCCAAATGTTGTAGTTTCTATCAGCGTAATGGAGTTTCTAGGGATGATGAGTTTGGGGAAAAGCATTCAATAATAATACCAGGCATTTCTGAACTACCTTTGGGAGTAACAGTCTTCTAAAATATGTCATCAGCCTCTTGGTGGCAGCTCTGAAGCATCTCATATTGCAAATATCTGACTGTGACAGAAGTTTAACAAGCAGGAGAAAAGCTCTCAGGGCTAGCTATTCAAACAGAAGGGGCTGACATGTAAGCCTTGGTTATATTGCACTCTAAGAGACCATCAAACACCTGATTACACGTGCCTTATATGAAATTGCAACTTTAGAGATAATAATTGCAAGGGCTGCAGGCAGAGAGAGGCATAGGCAGCTGGCACTGGCTGCCAAACTCCAGGGACACACAAAGCTTTTGTAGGGTGTCCAAGGTGTTCAGTCACTCCCTACAGCCAGAGACCCTCCCAGGGGGTCCTTTATTCCTTGTGTTCTGACATTTTGCCCAATCCCACAGGATTTCCACCTCCTGTATCCAGCAGCACTTTCCGCAAGAGTCACTGTGTATCTCCTAAAACCCTCTGATCTCATAGGTCACACAAGAAGCAAAGTGACATTCTTGAGCTTTACCATGTCACTTGCCTGCCGACAGCTAAATTAGGAGTGCAGTGGCAGCAGTCTATTTAGAGCCAGCATAGCCTCTTGACAGGCCCTGCAGGAGAGACATTTCTTACATCTACATCACTGCTCCCCAAAAAACAGGCCTGCACTGAGGAGCAGCTTCATTGGGAAGATTTTGCTGTGCTTCACCAAGTTTGTTTTCACAAACACAAACATTAAGTGTCATTTGTGAACACACAAACATTAAGCGCATGGCACAAGTGGCCAAGCTCCATCACAGCTGATTTAAACAGCTTGGCCAGGTTCATCCATTGTATTGCTGGCTGCAGTGAGACCTTCCTGCCTCCTTGAAAAAAAGGAAGTTTACTGTGTGTTCTATAACTTCCCGAAGGGTGGCTGTAGACAGCTGGGGGTTGGTCTCTTTCTCCAGGCAGCGAGTGACAGAACGAGGGGACACAGTCTTAAGCTGTGTCAAGGGAAATATAGGTTGGATATTAGGAAGAAGTTTTTCACTGAAAGAGTGATTAAATACTGGAATAGTCTGCCTGGGGAGGTGGTGGAATCACCATCCCTGGACGTGTTTAAAAGAAACCTGGATGTGGCACTTGATACCGTGACCTAGTTGAGGTGTTAGGGCTGGGTTGGACTCGATGATCTTGAAGGTCTCTTCCAACCTACACATTCTGTGATTCTGTGATTCTGTGTGCTCGCTCACCTTGGACTGCAGCATGACTGGTTACAGTCTTCCCTGTCCCACTAAAAGCATTAAGGGATCCCCACTGCCATCCTATGACATTTTTAAAAGGAAGCTCTTTGCCCCTGACAGGTTGGAGAAGTGCAAGAAAAGCCTGCCAGGCCTTGCCTGCAGCCTCCTTTGCCTAAGACACCGCTCCAGCCATGGGCTCAGCACTGGGAATGAACATTCTGCTGGGACAAGAGGATACAGTGCCACCAGAAAGCACCTGTTAATGGTACAGAAGAATATAAGTTCAGAGAGATATTGAGTTGGGATGACTGGGAGGCTGGACCAAAGGCACAGCATCAATTATAGAGGAATGCCACAGCTGGGAGTGCCACAGGGGACACTGCCACCAGACACAATAAACTCCCAAACCTCCAGCCCAAACTGTCAGCTCCATCTTTCCGTGTCAGTTCTCTAAACACACTTTTTACACAGGATGCTTAGAAACATTATCATAGTGATTCGTGAGAAAAGGGGAGCTCATCAAATGCTTTATGTTCATTTGTGTCCTCTCAGACAACTGAGGTACAGATATATCCTAGATATT
Organism: Cyanoderma ruficeps; assembly: GCA_008694505.1. Classification (NCBI taxonomy): domain Eukaryota; kingdom Metazoa; phylum Chordata; class Aves; order Passeriformes; family Timaliidae; genus Cyanoderma; species Cyanoderma ruficeps. The sequence goes on along the minus strand of VZDJ01000029.1, from coordinate 651,454 downwards.
TCTAGGGGTCTCTGTCAGGGCTTAATAATCCTTGTCAATGCTACTTACATTCTTAAAACAGCTTTCTGAGATATGTATAATGTGAATGATTATATGATAATGTAGTTATGGCCACCTCTCCCCAAAAGATGATCAACTTCATGGATATGATTCAAAATTCACAAATATGATCTGAAACCTACACAGGCTTCATAAATCCAAAGTACTTCCTGCCAAACATGGAAATAGCTGAAAAATTTTGGTTCCTACAGTTTCGTCCTTGCTGGGCCATCTCAAGGTTTGTATAAGACTGAGGTTACATACCACTTAAATTCTAACACAACAGCAAGAACCATGCAGGTAATTGGAAAACAGGGTGTTCCAGTGTATTAAACACATTTTGGAGTGTCTGGGCTTTTAGCAGCATTTAAGCAAATGCAGACTGTGTGCTTGGCAAAGACAGGATTCCAGTGACAAGGACAAAGAACACATGATCTCAGAGAATGATGCTCAGATCTCCAAGCTCCGTGTCTTGAAAGCTATCCATACCTCATTGAGAAGTTTTACTAATGACTGAAGGGAAAATGAGGTCTAGATTGTGAAAGCACCAGATTTTCTAAAATCAGATAAGACCTTTGAGTTTTGTTAGATTTCAAGCCCAGTTGATCCCTAACAGAAATCAGCAAAACTTAAACCACATCACATTATAAACAGTTAGTCCTTTAGTTCCTGGTCTGACTCAAGACCTGGAGCACTTCATGTCAAAAGCAAGAGGAAGAAGAAAAGTGAAAGAAAAGAGGTTGATACCCCATAGGTCAGAATGAAACCTTCCAGACAATGCAGGTCTGTGGGGAATCTGGGCCAGATACTGAGCTGTTTTAAAATGCCCTTTCCAAGCCTGAAGTCACTCCATCTCCTAGTAGATTAAAATGGGATCCAAGAAAGACAGATCATTCTGAATGGCAGTAATTTAAATCCTCTGCTGCATGCTCCAGGGAAAAGAAAGGAAGGGAAAGGCAAGGGAATCTTTGCAGCTCACATGTAGGCTGTGGAGCTCTGAAGACACAGGAATCCCAGTGGCCCAAAGCAGCACCAAGGGAATTTTATCCTGTGCAGTGTGGGGGAGCATGCACAATTTAACACCTTATCCAGTGCCTGATGGTTGTATTTCAAGCTACACTACTCCAGGCCTGACAGCTAGTGCTCTCCTTGGTGGAGAGTCCTGCCTGGTGGGATTTGATGCACACATTCTGCCTCCATTGCCCTCTGCTCATGTATACTGTTGTTACATTTAGCCAGGCACTCGCATTTCAGAGCCTGGTTGCTCAGTGATCTATAAACTGGTGCTCATGCCAAGGAAACCGAGGTGCCAAGAAAATGCCTGGAAGCTTTACAGGGCAGTGGGAAAGCAAATTACAAAGAGCACGTGGGTGGCACTTTCTTCCACAGGGAATGATGGCATGAGGAAGGTGAGGTGCCCAAAGGTGAGGTTGAAGGGAGCCCCCAAGTCATCTGGACAATACTGAGAAGCAGACACACCTCCAGGAAGCTGCTGCCCCAGCAGGCAGCCCTCTGGGCAAGGCAGGGGCTAACTGAAAGGCTCCCCAGCTCTCTGGGGAACGCCTTGTATGTGCTGCTGCAGTTGCTGGGGGACGCTGACATCGTCTGGGACAGAATTAGAAAACCTTGAGCAGAAGGACAACGTGGCACAAGTGCTAAGTCAGCCATGTGCTATATGTGGCACACCAGTTGGTGCCTCCTTTCCCCTTCTTTAGATGCTCATTCCTTTGCCTGCTCCTTCAGCAAGGTTTGCCTTCAGCCTACACTGCCCTGTGACTGCTACGTGCCCCTGCCTGCATTCAGGCTGGCAACACCTTACGCAGCACCTAAAGGAGCCAAGAGACAAACCTTCCCTCGAGCCAGCAGAGCCCTCCATTAGTCCATGCAATCCAATCTTGGGGCCATTATATAAAGCTGTGCCCAGTGTTTACCCACCATTGCCCTATTTCCCACCACCTGCAGATCCCATGGGGCTGCTCCTGACTGTCTGTTGGTGACACCCCAGCAGTCAGCTCCAGATCTCCTCCCATGCTGTACCTGCTCCCAGGCCACACTCCTGACAGGCTCTTAAGACCAAGATCCATAAAACATGCTGACCAGGCAATTTTTCAGGCTTGACTCTCTTCTCCTAAAGTTTCTACAGCTTATCAGGATGTTCTGCAGCTCTGAGCATCCTGGATAGCAAAAGGCTATTTTGTTGAAAGTGTCTTCCATGCTGTCAGGACTGAAAAGTCAAATCATTAGCAGATTAATTAGGCACTCTGTGACACACAGCCAGCATTACAGCTAAAGCTGAGACCTTAAAGTTTGCTGGAAGTGGATCCTTGGCTTAACACTTAAAGCCAGTGATGAAACATGCAAGAATCAAACCAGACAAGCAGCCCCTCTCTCACGGCAAAAATCACACATTGAAGAGAGCACAAGGAACTCTGCAGCATCTTGGTGTGGAAAAATGCACCCACTCTCTACCAGTTCAAGAACTGCTCAAGCACAGAAAAATGGATTATATATTCTTTCCAAGTCTATTGTGAATTAGGGTAAATCATATATTCCTGATAACTGCCTAAATACCCAGTTCCTTCCTGGATTAGGTTCTTGGCTTCCAACAGTCTTCCAAGGTGTACAATTAAACCGGTGTTGGGGAAAAAAATAATTTGCATGTAATAATTTTAATATTAATGTATATATTTCACTGAACCTCCCTTGTTTGTGTTTGGTAGGCCCCTCCATGAATATCCCTGTATTTACATTGGAAAATGAGACCACTTCTCACTTATGGGCTGAATAAAAGATGTGTTTGTACCATGGGGCAGCTCCAGACCACTGCAATCTTTCTGAGATTGCTGCTTGCCAAATGGTACACGTACACTTGTAGTTTTTCCTGCTGACATTGCAGCCACCCAGCCTCCAGAAGAGGAACACAGCAAATATTTAACAGCAACAGGTGTCAGATAGGAGTTGATCACAGGAAAGAGAAAACACATTAGCTGAAATTATAGCAAGAAAGTGTGCATGGGACAGGAGAAAGTCTCCAGGAAAAGAGTGGAATATGCTGACAGTACTTAGATGTTTGTAAATAGTCTGTATTCTCACACCTTGCCCGACAGCAAACTCCCATCAGAGCACCAACATTTCCCCTGGTGCTTGATCTGTTATACTGCCATGAACTCACTCACAATTCCACTAAACAAATAGGAAGTTAATTGCATTTTCAAGTATTTTAGACAGCAAAAGAAAAAAGTCTCAGAGAGTTCATTATGAAACAGAGCAGAACCAACAGCACTCACCTTTTCTTCCAACAGCTCCAGGGCTTGCACAGTCCCCTGAAATGCAGAACATCTTGTCTTCTACTTCACAGTATGGATTTAAGCCATCAGTTGCCTCCTCCTGAAGAAGGGCCTGACTCCCTGGGCTAGAGGGAGTCCAAAACAGAGCTCTCCTTTTCAAACTGGACCAGAAAGACAGCGATCTCAGAGTAAACACACAGGGAGTGCAGCCCAATTCAGGCATTCCCATTTCCATCTTGGTGCTGCAATTGATACCACCTCTCTGTGACTTTAGCCTGACAAAAGGAACATATTCCACTTCAGAAGTGTCAGAATAAATCACTTCAATGATCCAGACGTCAAACACTCTTTATGTTAGTTCAACTAAATCCAGCCCAAATGCATAGAAGGTTTGCATTGGCCGGAACTGTATCCTCATCAATTAATCAACAAAAACCAGGTGAGCCCTAAGCAAGCTGCCCCCCATGTCAGTGAGTAGCAGGGCTAACAGGACATGGTTTCCAACCAACACCTTTCTCACTACTGAACTGTCTGGGCCCTTGGGAAAGCTGGAGCTTCATCACTGTTCATTCCCCTCAACATGAATTCTTCTGCAGGAGAGAGGCATCCATGCACTGCCCAGGAGCTGTGCACTCAAGAAAGCAGATGCCCATGAATTCTCATTCCCAGCTGCTTTCCCTTGGACATGGATCTTGGCAAGTCCGAGCAAGTGCAAGGGAGACCCTGGATTTTGCTCTGGCAATCATGCTTGCAAAAAGTGGCTGCTAAAAATGAAACAGGAGCCTTCCTGCTGCAGCCCCTGGAACCCACAGCCCAGGATGAGATGGCACAGCACTGCCAGAGAACTGCAAACCTCAGCTCCCATGCAAGGTCACAGAATATCCTGAGCTGGAAGGGACCCACAAGGATCACTGAGTCCAAATCCTGGCCCTGCACAGAACCACATCCTGTGCCCAAGAGCATTGACCAAACATTGCTTGAGCTCTGTCAGGCTTGGTGCTGTGACCACTACCCTGGGGAGCTTGTTCCAGTGCTTGACCACCCTCTGAATGAAAGTCCTTTTCCTAATACCCAACCCAATCCTCTCCTGACACAGCTGCATGCCACAGGGACACATCTCTGCATCACCTAGGGACACACCTGATGTGTTCCCAGAGATGTCTTGGGACACATCCAAGCTTGCCAGGCAGATAAATCTGTAGTGTCCTGTCTTGGCACCAGAGAAACAACTGGATCCAAATCCTTAATCCAGCAATTGAATTATCCTCCTCCATACCTGCTATCCTCCTCCTCCATACCTGCTTTATCTTCTCATCCAATCAATATACAATTATTTTGGGTCAGCACATCACAAAACCACCTTTACTGGCAGAATGAAGCATATCCAGACACATCTGCATTATTACACAGGCCACAATTGAGCAAAAATCTCACTAAGTTTGTTCTTCATTCCTGAAATCCTTTCTTCCTTTAAAAATATATATTTGATGGTGGCTTTCAGACTCATTTTATTGCAAAACACAGGTGATCATAGAAATTATTATATCATCACCAATTCTTTCTTGCAATGAAAGTTCTCCCAGGTATAGTGATGCATAAAAGTTGGTTTAGACTATTTCCATCCAGGTTACACCTCCAGGATTCATTCTACTGATGGATCCACTGCAGTTGGGTTTGTGCAATGTAAAACAGCAGAATCACTAGAGATTCCCCCATCAGGCCCCTTGGGGATGACAGGCTCCTGCTGATCAGCAGCAGTGCAGAGAGCCCATGCTCCCACCTTCCCAGACAGTCCAGCAGAGCAGGAATCCCTCCATAAAGCACCTTCCAGGCAGCCAGCAGAGCTCATACATCACAGGCTTTAGCCTAAAGGCACAGAAATAGGAAATAAAGTCCTTCCTAAAGTCTGTGTTCCCTAAAGCAGAGACTGAGCCAAGGCTGCAAGTTATATCCATCAGTAGAGGCCTACTGATTCAAAAGGGAAGACTCAACTTCCAAGGAGTCCCTTGCTCAAGGTCATGGGCTGTAGCAGAGATCTAAGCATGATCCTACATGAAAGTACACCCTTAGCCACTCTCCATCTCTCTCCTTGGTATGTAGATTTTTGGTAAGTTTGCCTTCCTTAAAACACATGAATCAAAAATGCAAGTGCATGGATATCCTGCCACATTTTGGATGTCCAGGCCTTCAAGTTTTTACTATCTAAGTATAAAACACTCTACACTATAGTTCTGAGACAGAAACACAGGCCTCATCAAAAGCCTTGCACTTATTAGGACAAAACTTCAGGAGTCTGGGGAGTAAATAGGAGAGGGATTGCTAGACAAGGGAGGGACAATCAGCACTCTGGAATTTTTCAATCATACGGACTCAGGGAAATCATCAAATTTAAAGAGTTAGAAGCTGTTCTGCTGCCATGGAAAAAGGCTAGTGAAAACACAAAAGCCATCTTCTCCTGACAGCTGTGTCTCTTAGAGAGCAGGGAGAGCAGGGACATCCATTGGGAGACTGAGGGACAGAAAGATAAAGGGACACAGGATGGGAGGCAAACAAGGTGAAAACAGAAGTGCCTCCATTGCCTGATGGATAGTTGACAATAATAAATACATTACAAAGGGAAACCTTTCAGTGTGGGAAGACAACATCCAGCTGATCTCCATTCTATCAGGGCACAGCTGAACCCGGGGAGAGGAAAAAGAAGATCAAAGAAAAATATCAAAGGAAGCAATTTTCAATTTTAATCACAGTCTTAATGGGATGGAAAGGAAAAGTAAGAACAGCTGAAAGACACCCAGGGTCAGGTCAGGGAGAGATGCCTTGGCTGAAGGTACTGCGGTGTTTTCCGTATTTGTCTGCTTTATTTTTAAACACCCAGAGCCTTCACTTGAGCAACACTTCCTTGAACAAAAAGCAAGCAGAGGAGGAGAGAAGGGCTGGAGAGAGAGAGAGAGACGCAAATGGGGTTGGAAAAATATGATCTCCCCAGCCATGAAAGTCAAAATTACTGTTTGAAACTGAATCCTCCCGGAGTACTACACAGGCATGGGGGAAAAGGGGAAGGGAGGGAAGGAAAGAAAGATTTATTACTTAAGCAGAACTAAAATTCTGATGAGAAAAAACGACCGTTCAGTCCATATCCAAACTTCAGAACAACAGGAGATCTGAAACTGGGCTCGTTATATGTCCCTCTCTTTTGCATGCATAAAAAAGACAGGGGAGGTGGATTGTGTTTTAAAGGGGGAAAAAAGTCCCTTGATCTCATGAAGCCCTGAACTCTTATATTCCATTTATAGCTCTAGCTAGAATGACATCCCCCTTGATTATCAGGCTGTCCAATCCAGCTGCATGTGTCAGGACTGTATGAGGCACTAAGTGAAATATATATATGCCCTTACAGGGTTTAGCACATCGGGTCCACCTCCAGGGTACAGGCTGTAGCTCATTCTGACCACTGCTCCTCTCCCAGGAATCACTTGTTAAGTGGTTTTTGTTTGGGTTCGTTTTTTTTTTTTTTAACTTTTTTTTAGGGCACTTTTACTTTCCAGTTTAAGCAACACAAAATGGCACCAAAGAAGGACGTAAAGAAACCAGCAGCAGCTGCATCACCGGCACCGGCACCAGCACCAGCACCTGCACCAGCCAAGCCCAAAGAACCTGCCATCGACCTCAAGAGCATCAAGGTAAATGGGTGAGCCTGTGCTCAGAGGGGAGAGGGAGCACAGTCCTGCCTAAGGGCTGCAGGGAAGCCTTGTGTGTGCTTGGTTCCGGTTTGGGGACTGCAAGGAAATGAATGAGTAACCTCAGCCCATGGATTTGCTGACCTGCCTGAGCTTTTAACCATTTTAGCAGCTGTAGGGTGTAAGGCATGGCGCATGATTTAACAAAGGAGTGAAGCCTGGGGATGTCAAAACTATGTTGGAGTGTGGACCTCAGAACTTTTTACCCAACTGGTTCCAGTCTCACCTGAGAGATAAAGGATATTTTATCCGGTAAAGATAAATTTAAAATAAACAGGCAACAAAAAAAAACAAACTAAAAACCTCAAAAGTAGTGACATGAGGACAGGAATGGGGTGACTGAAACATGAAATACAATGTTTTCCCACAGCACCGTACAAAAAAAAAATCTTTTATTGTTTAAAATGCTTTTCTAAAGTTTTGAACCACCTGATGACCATTTGGTCATGTGCTTTGAAATCAATATGACTTATCTTTAAAAGAAACAAAACTGTCTAAACCAGAGAGATGTGGCAGTTTTGCCTATTTTCTTTTCACGTGCACTCTACTACAAACATTGGTGAGACCATGAGCAAGAAAGCCATGGATGGAAGCATTTCAAGTGATTTCCTCTCATCTTTATATGTTTGCTCAGAACTTTTAATTTGCTGCAAATTGAAAGCAACAAAGAGAAGGAGTTTTTTTGAGGTTTCCCTTTGACTGCACTGTCATTTCTTCTCATAATGTCTTTAGATTTTGCATGTCAACCAACATCACTAACTGTTGCACTGACCCTTTGAAGAAAACTCCTCCATTTTGGGAGATTCTTCACTTAAGGAAGAGGAGAGGGAGGCTAAGCAGTTAAGAGATGAAGAGACACTAGTTTCTCTGAGTAGGACTATAAATAGTTATTCTGCACCTACCTGGCAAGCTGATTGGTCCCAGGACCAATTTGCTAAATTCTACATAAAGAGTCATGCCTATTACGGGTAAAAGAAGGACAAAGACTCCTTAAAGGACCTATACATGATGAATTGTATTTCAGATACCTTAATACGTATAGTCCTGAGATGTTAAGCCATTTAGTGAAACTCCTCCAAGTTTACTTTAATTTTCCCAATCTGTAGTCAGTGTTTTTCTAAAAAAGTATGTATCTTCTCATAAGATTGAAGCTGAAGCCATTGACAAGAGGAGAAAAAGAAAAAAGACATTTTGAAATACTTAGGATTTTGAAGAGTACGTGAAAAACCCACTAGTTTTGACCACACTGTCTGAAAATTAGATTAGGCCTCACATTGCACGAGATGATGGGGAACCAAGCTAGATTTCCTGCTAAATATCTTAATATGATTTGATAGCTTTCTATGCCCAGTAATCAGGAGAAAACAGAATTTTGAACTCCATTGAACCTATCTAATCTATCTTTACATAAATAATAATATATTACCAGCTAAAAAATGTCAGATTGCACTCTGAGGTATCTTTGCAGTTCACTCCTGTGCCCAAAGGAAATAGCAGCAAGAAATATACACTGGTAGAACAGAGAGAACTCTCCAGGTTTTGTCATATTCAGACTGATTTTTAAAAAGATAGAATTTAGAGAGACTTTCTTTTTAAAGATATTAGACAAAATATTTTCTTCTGGGGTGCAAACCAGTCACCAGGGGTTGCTACCCCTTTTCACATTTTGAGAGTTCAGGCAGTGAAGGGAAACAATTTCAGGTTATAAGTAATTTGTCTAGGCTGTGTGGCAGACCCAGGAATCAAAGTTTTCTGTCTTAGCCCAGTCCCTCAATTGTTTTTCAGTCCTTCCATTCAATCACCAAAGTCTCAGCATGTTAAAAGTTACAGCACCATTTCCAGCAAAACCTTGGAGGCAGGGACTACTTAAAATGAAGCTTTTGTCTGGGAGTCAGTGAACAATCCTGACTCAGGGTTCTTTGCAGTGATTTACCAGACATGGACACAAAACCTACATCACTTTAAACAAGGGGATCAGCGGGGCTGTGCTTCACTCCTGAGGGAGTTCAATTCCTCAGGGAATTAGCAGCCATGCCAGAGCTTGCTGCTCAAGAGAGGTGACTGGGAATGTCAGGCTGCAGTGCCATGATGATTTGGGGAACCACACAGCAGGAAAAAACACAGGAAGGCTTTGTTAGCTTTATAAAGACACATCCAAGCCCATTGTTACAGCAGGGGTGGTTAAGGGTAGAGTTGCCCAACCAGGGCTTGCAGCAGCCAAATAAGACACATGTGGCTGTGCAATTCATTCTCAGAAGTACTGAGACCATTATGACTCCTGGCATCAGGAGTCATAATAATCTCCAAAACAAACATGGTGGTTTACAAACATGAGTAGTGATTCTCTTGGTGGTACCTCCCCCACTCAGATGCCCTTCTTGGGCCCAGCTTCAGGGAATCTGGTTTTCTGAACTTTTTGGAGCACACATTTTGCAACTTTGGTGCTTTTTTTCTCCTTCCTTAAGAGGACTCAAGCTGGGTTTGTCTATCACCATCAGTTGTGACAGGCCATTCATTCTTTTCTATTCTTTATCAATCTCTTGAAATTGACCAAATTAGAGCAAATATTTGGTGATCTGCTAGTGCCATCAGCAGCTAATATAAGATGTTCTATTTTTGAGCAACATGTATTGACTTTAAAACTGAGTAACAGGAATGCCCAACTGGTAGACTCAAATCTCCAAACTCATCCCTTTTACAGCTCACCTTGGGCTACAGTATAACAACCATAGGAAGAGAGTGCAGGCAGGGACAAAGAACTTGCTTTTAAATGGAAATGTGAAGACCTGTTTCCCTCTACTCAGGGNTTAAGAAAAACAATTAAAAGCTACCAACTAGTAAAGACTTGCTAAAATCTTGTGTAACTGTGTGATGCATGATGATGATGCCTGTTGCATGGAAGCAAGCCTGTGATTGCTTTAACTGCAGAGCTCTTAAGGCAGTAAAAAGGGTTTCTCCAAGTGTCCTTATTTCTTGTTACATTCATTACTTGAGTAGGTCATCTCTGAACAGACGTTGCTTTGGATATAACCAGAGAGAGACAAACTCACTAAAATGCACTGACAGAAAGCTCCTGGGCTAGAGGGCAAGCAGCACTGCAAATGTCAGCTGAAGCACTCAGAGAGCTCTTGTGATGCAGACAAACCCCACAGAAGCCGTGGGGTGAGAGCAGGAATGTCAACAGCAGCTTTGCCCAGAAGTGCTAAGGGCTTTCTTAGGAAGCAGCAGGTTTTTAATTGAAACTTTTGGCTCAGGTCTTCAAATCATGCCTGATCCATCTCCAGCTATGGCTCCAGAAGGATTCCCTGGGATGGGTGATCTGTCAGACAAGGTCACCAGTTCCAAGTGCCCTTACAGGTAGGAAGGGGACAAATGTCAATAAGGATTAGGTCTTAAGAGAAGTAAAGGTGCTTCTCTGATGTCATCCAGACCAGCTTCCTGCTCCTGCTTTGGCCCATGACACAGCACCACCCAGGATCCAGCCTGGAACAGCCCCAGGCACAGCTCTTGTCTCTGTGGACCTCAGCACCAACCCGTCAGAGCCCACATTGCTGACAAACATAGGACAGGCAAGGACAGGCCACTTGGACAAGGCCATCAAGGTGGCCCAGGACAGGCCACTTGGACAAGGACTGCTGCACACCAACACACCCCCTTGGGACACTGCTGCAAACAATGCACCAAACCCACAGCTTGGGTTTGTTTACAAAGTTTCCTGAAGAACTTTGCCTCCTTTTCTTCCTAAACTGCTGCTAAGCAAGGAGCCCATCAAAAGTAGAGACTACCCAAATATATTAGTAGAAACATTTTCTTAATGTTGCTAACTGGAAAAATTGTTTGAGAAATAATGATATTCCTTTTTTCTTTAAACAAGATCCATTTTTAGTAATTCACAGATTCAGCAGCATTTTAAAAAGAGTACCTATAGCCTTTGGAGTCTGGAAAATGGCAAACTTTGGTAGAAATGGTGGAAAGCAAACGACACAAAATGTAACATTTTAAGGGCTCACAGTGTAACTCCAAGTGTTAAACAGGAGTTACGTGGCAGAGCCTTTGTGCCATCAAAACAACCCCATAATATTTCTAAAATACTGTTTTAACCCCCCTCAGAGCACAGAGATATTGTAAAAGATGGTAACAAGATATTTGAGTTAATCTTACATAAGGCAAGAAGGTGACAAATTTAGCCAATGACAAGCAGAGAAAGAAATTGTCTGTAAGGAGATACGAAACAAGCAACGTGGAAATTCGCCCTTGCTTCACTGAGGCTTTATTACATCTTATATTCAATGCCAAGAAGCACTTTCAACTGGCTGGTTTACCCCAGAGCACTTAAATGTCAAGTAGCAAGGGCTTGAATTACGTTAATACTCTAACAGCCACTGGGAGGCATGTTAAAACAAGAAATCCCTCCAAAAGCAGGGCTCCGGAGCCTCACATCTTGTGTATCCCCTTGATTATACACATTCAAGCACAAAAGCAATTAGAAATGGGACATGTTTACAAATGAGCACAGCTGAAGGCACTTCCCCCCCCCCGAAGCTAATGAAATGTGTTCAAAAGGATACGATCAAGAGTGCAGCTACAGCACATATCACACCCAGACATTTCAGAAGGGCACATTAATTAAACGTCAAGGCTCATCCGAAAGTTCTGGCACAGCTGCAAAGTAACTGTGCAGTTTCAAGTTTTAAAAAGCTATAAACAGGAAAGTCACAGAAAACGCCTAGGAAAAAAGTCAAATTAATCTGCAGTCAAGTCATTAAAACTCAGATATTTCTGAACTATTCTTTCAAACTTCATAGTGTCTCTCACATGCAATTTTCTCTCCCATATTAATGGGGGTTGTTTTTATTCTTTCTTCAATTGTATTTCTAGGCAGCTCTGTTCTCAAAACAGACCTCAGTTTCTCAGGAGCTCCTCTTCCAATGTTTCTCTGCCTCACATGGCAGGAAGCTAAATCCATCAGGCTGTTAATTCTTACTTAAATGAGAAGCAACCTCTCTCTCTAAAACCTGTGGCACTGATTGCACAAGTTACAGAACTGAGGTGAGGGATGGGAAAAGGACAACCTGCTTTTCAGAGGGGTTTGGAAGCTGTGTAATCCTGCACTCAGTGATGTCTACTAGAAAAGATGTGCAGCTGTATTAATCAAGGAGCAAACGTTCAGACTGAGCAGGTATCACGCAGACTACCATAGGCAAAATCCTATCTTAACTTCATTAAAAAAAAAAAAATCAAAAACAATCCCTCCTGTCCTGAACAGAAGACTAAATATACAATGAGTGTCCCAGGAGAATCTCAGATTTTCTCCTCTCTGATTTTCCAAGATATTTGATCTCTTAGTCTCTTTTAAAGAGACAGTACCCTGAAATAGCTGGTGATTCTCTAACAAACTCCTAAGATGATTCACTTCTTGTTATTCATCCAAAAGGTAATAAACTGATGGAGCAGTTTAATGCTTTAACTCCCAGCAGCACCTTTTCCCAGGGACTTTCATCCTGTGCAGATCTTTCCTGAGTTACAGTGAGCACAAGGGAGCTGCACCTCGGCACAACTGTACTCAGCCCCAGTGCCCACCAGCCTAAAGAGGTGAGCACAGCATCATCCTGCAAAACCTGGGGCCCTAAGGCACATAAACCAGTGATATTTGTGGGAAATCAGGAACTTAGTTAATAATTTGGAAATAAGGATTTATGTCAGCTGGGTCTCCGTTTAGCTGGTGAGAAAGAGCTGCATTGAACTCCATCAACTCTGCCCTTTAACGGGGGCCTGGTCAAAATGCCTCTGGCAACAGAATTACTAGAAGGTAGTCACAGACAATGCAAGGAACAAAACAAACCAAAAAAACAAACTCAAACCACACCAGCTTTTTCTTCAGCACAGAGAGCCTTCTGGATGATAACACTGCTCATAAATAAGGGCTACATGAAGTTAGAGAAAGCCAAGTCATTCTGGTCTTTGCCATGTGTTGCAGTTGCTTCGACCTTTCAGTCTCTTTGCTAGGGGTAGGGCATTCAGTTTTTGTCAAACTGAACTCACTGAAATATCAAAATCATGCCTAAAAACTCGAGACTCACAGTATTCTCTGACAATGCAGAGAACACTTCCAGGATCAGAACTAAAACCAGATCACTGCAAAATACTTCCCTGTCACTTTGGAATTTTCTGAAAGCTCCATTTAGAATAGAAACTCTCACCTTTAATTTCTTTTAAGGAGTATTTGAAATATTTTTCATCTAGGCCATTTTGTAGTGGCCCTTACTTAATGCAAATACACTTTAACCCCCCAACAGACCTATTGTCTTAGAGCAGGGTGATTCTTAATTTAAGTGAATGCAACATGCCCATGCAAGAGTATTCCTTTCCAGTAAACCTCTGTCTAGTGAGATTTTATTCAAGGATCAGTGCTAAAATGAAGGGCTGATATGGTGCACTAGTTTTTCCTCACCTGAACTCTGAGCCAAACTCTCATATTGTCAAAAGACAATCAGCTTATATGTAGACCCCTCTCAGCTGACAATATTTGACAGCCTATTTAAGCCAGTTGACTAATCCAGGTATCTGTTTTCTATGCCCAAGACAAATGCACTCTAATTATTTTCTGCTTGGCATCTTTCCAAATGAGTTTTACTGTAGCCAAACATAGAAGCTACTTTTTCAAGAAAAGGAGTCTAAGTTTTCCCTAAAACAAAACAAAAACAAACAAACAAACAAAAATCAGATTTGTTTTCAGGGGAACATTTCCCAGTTGCCAGCACTGGAGAGTAAGACTCTGAGGGCAGAAAGAAAATTCTACGAAAAGCAACATACTACATTGACCCAGGCACCATTTCAGCTCTGCCAAAGCCTTTCAAAAGCTCTTCTATTAATGCATGGGGACTGATGGCCAAGATCTGGATGAGCTTTCTCACTTACCTGAATTCCAGCCTCAGCCAGTGTAAATCAGGAGCTCTGCACTGTGCTAAACCGATGTCAGCAAACCCAGAGCAAAACCATCAACCC